>MU227927.1:4433791-4477104 GCA_018584345.1 Thuja plicata
ACTCCATCATTAACAACATTTTTGTTTTGCTTCCACCATTTAGGCTTGGAGTTGGAGCTACTACCTTTGTTTTCATTTTGAAGGGTAATCTCCCCCTTTTTGACCATGACCTCTTCGATATGGAGAGTATTCTTAATCATCCTATCAAAGCTAGGAGAATCTTGCATTTTTAGAGCATAGCTCAATTCAGGTATGAGGTTATTAACAAAGATCTCCATTTTTTCTGTTTTAGGGATGACTCTCGAATATTGTGCAAAGATCTTCCTCCATCTTTGTAGGAAGTGAGTAAAGGATTCTCCTATTTTCTGCTTGGTGTTACATAGATCCATCATGGTAACATCGTGTTGGATGTTGTAAGAGTAGTGTTGAATGAACCATTGCATCAATTCCTCAAATGTTTTGACTTTGGGATTCAATTTTGAAAACCACTCCATGGCGTTTCCTCCTAGACTTCCTGGGAATAGTCGCATGAGGTAAGTGGGTTCATGCATATACTCAATGCTAAGAGCACAAAATTATCTCACATGGTCATGTGGATCGGTTTCCCCAGTGTATTTTTCATATTTTGGTCTTGCCACATTAGGAGGAAACATAACCATAGTGATACTCTTATCGAAAGGAAATGGACAAATGGCGTCCAAAGAGTATTGTGTTTTTGGATTGTCCTTCTCTTGTTTGAGGTTCGTGAGCTTGGTTTGCATTTGATTGAGTTGATTAGTAAGGATGGATATGGGGTTTGGTACCTCCTTTTCTTTGAGATCATTCATATCAAAATTCAGGGGTAATTTAACACCCGTGGATGCTAAATGGAGAAAGTATTTTTCTTTGTCATCTCTGATTATCCGTTCCAACAGTTTGTGGATTCTTTTGCTTTGTTTGAGCTTCTCGTATTCATCTTTAGGGATGTCTTCATCACTATCTAACCTAAACGGATTACGTTCAAACCTGGGTCTTTCTTCCTCTTTCGAGCCTATGGATTGTGCTTGTTTTCCCTCGCCATAACCCTCAAAGGCTTTACTCCAATCATTAGTGTTGCTACCCATTTGAGGTGAATCAAGATCAAACAAGGAATTGTGAGAAGTTTCTCCTTGAAAGTGTGATGTCTTAGGAGGCACTTTGGATTCTTCAGTTGTGTACTTTTTGCGTCTTGTTTTAACTATGTAGTTTGTTTCTCAACTTTGTCAACGTTTCCCAATAGTACTAGCAAGGATCCCAGATCGTTCAAGTGGGTGTGTCTAGGTAGAAGTAACTATTTTTTTGTTTGGTGGATGTAAATAATTCCAGCGTCAGAGGGTTAGAATGCCCTGATAGTGAGCTGGGAATCAAGTTATTGATAGAGAATGGGTAGACCACACGTATTGAACCGATCGTGAAAGACTGACTGAGCATGGAAGGTAGACGTTTCAAAAGTATTTTGAAAATAATAGTAGGGAGACCAAAAGAGACAATAGGGACCAGCTAAAGAGAAAAAAGGGTACCTAAAACAACTGAGACCTCCTAGAAAAGACTGCTAGAAATGCCCACTGTCTAGGATGTGAGCTCCCAGATACGATCCTCTGACAGAACCAGATGCGATCCTAAGCCTTGGATATGATTCTAGAAAACTGGATGCGACTTATTGCTTGAATAAATACGAGCCTATGCACCATATATGATCCTAAATATAGGATATGAATTAGGAAATCCCGGATGCGATCTTATGATGGACTTGTCAGTTTTAGTTCAGTTTGAAAATTTTGTGTTTTGAGGAACGTGAATCTGTTTGCCTTCAAATTGTATCAAAGGGGTATTTTGTCGGATGTAAAAGATACTTGTACTCCAGGGTATGAAATTTATTGTTTGTTATGAGGAGCTTATCTTTTTAATGACCTTTTTGACATATCAGAAAATTTTGTATTGTTAGAAGGGGTGGATCCAAACACACATCTTTTTCCTATTCTCTAGGTGGAGGATGAAAATCATTTGCTCATTGACTTAGGTACACACTCAAATGCTAATCAGAATACAACCATCACCAAGCATGCAATGTCTCTAGTCATGATGCTGTATTAGCTGACTCCAAACGCAAGTGAGGGCACGATATGACGAGTGTCTTGGGGCAATTACTTTTTGCCTTGCACAAAGATTATCACCCTTTTAGGGATGAATCAGGAATTATTTCAGTTGAATGTGTTGTAGATTATTGGGCAATCCATTTGAAATTGTCCCCCATAGAATTTTAGAAGGCAAAATTGAGGCGTATAGCCCTATGAGTACCTGAATATATATAGTCTCGCAAGCAAGATTCAAGCGGTTCCACTCTATATATACCCCGATATGTTCAAGGAATGATGTCAAAATTCCAAGAAAAAAACCAGTTCCATCTTCCAAGGCTTTGGCCTACAAGGAAGAAACTATTTATAGTGAGTTGGAAGGGTTGGTGTAAGACCTGTCCTTACTTGGGTCATTCTCGGGAGATTTTTTCCTCAATCGGCAGACCCTCTACTGTTAAAAGAACGGTAACCAGGATTGGCGAGCTTAGGAATTCTAGATTTCTGATTCTTCAAATGAAGAAGAGCATACTCTCCTATTCCATGCCATTTTCTCCCCAAACACAATAAACAAAGTCCTTTCCCCAAACTATGTTGAGCTCATTTTAATGATTCCTATTTTAAAGAAGACATAAAGGGAAAGTTTGCTTTGTTCATTTACCACATTGATTTAGTGATTTGTGTTGTCCAATTTCTGATCCAAAAGAAATTATACAATCAAAATTGTTCAATTAACCCACATATTTAATGCTTTATTTTGTTCATTTACTCTCCCAAATTAAATTAAACAGTTTGTTTGCTTGTTTAATTACCCCCAATTTTATCACAAATGATAAAACAACATCTGACTTTCTGATTTTTCTCAAGAGGAAAAGAGCATAATATCTAGTTGCTTATCAAGTGGGAAGAAATGGTCTTAAGTTATGAAAACTAGGAAATAGAAGTCAAGATGGAAGGGGTTTGGTAACCTGTGACATCCACGTTAGTACTTTTTCTTAATCTGACTCCATGAAACCTATTAAAAAGGTACCTGAAAACACTTGTTAGGCTGCAAAACATAGAAAACACAACTAGTTGAACTTTTTAGGATTAGGGAAATCAAAAGGTCAAGCTTTAAAATCAGATGCGATTCTAAATTCTTACCACATGCGATGCAGTATCCGGGATGTGATCTTATTCCATAGATATGAGCCTGTGCTGACTAGATGCGACTGAAAACCAGATTCGATCTGAGAAATCCCAGATGCGATCTGGAAACCACGCGGTGTGATGGCGTATCTGGGATGCGAGCCTGCAATCGTATTTGCGATTCTGTCTTTGATTCCTAAGTCTGTAATGGCCAAAAATTATTAGAAAATGAGGCTAAAATCAAAATCAAGCCCCACGGTGGGCACTAGAAATGTGTGTGTAAATGGGTACCTGTTGGAAATGACACAAACACTCAATAGGTCATTGCATTAGCTCAAATGGTTAGATAAAATGTTAGAAACCACTAATATCAGCCTATTGCCTTCTAACTAGAAAGAGTGTAATTAGTAACATATCAGCCCTCAGAATATGCTACAAATTAGTGACCAATACTATTCTAGCATGAAGGATTTGATTCGATTTTAAACTAAAAATGTGAAAAAGCATACAATCTAGCTTTAAAACATGAAATGAAAAGAATAAACTAGTATGAGATAATAGATGAAATATGAATCTAGGATGAATCTAACAGCATAACAATGTATTTTTGATCTAAGGTGAAGGCTTATTTTCTCTCAAGACAGGATTCTATTTATAGAAGAATGGGAGAGAGAGAGGGGGGACAAGGTTCATTTATGAATTTGGAGGCTCATAAATGAATATGTAAGAGCCTTTAATGCCCAAGGCATTAATAAGGCATGGGAGAGACATAGGCTTAAGGTCTTCATATTAATGAAGGCATTGATGAAGAACTTTAAAGAGGGAAGGGAGGATGTAAGAGAATATGGACTTTAAGAAAGTCCAGCTTGAGAAAGTGGACTTTCTCAAGTGGGTTGAGTTGCTAAGTATTCCTTAATGGAATGTGACAACATTAGGAGGAGGGTTAGAGTAGAATTTAGAATTAGGATTAGATTAGCATGGGTGAATGGGTTGAGAAGGGTTAAAACCTAGGGTAGAAGTGGTTGTGATGGGTTAGGTTGGGATTTAGGGGAATATTAATAAATGAAATAAACTTATTTAATTCATTTAGAAATATAGAAATTAATTGTTTAAACAATGAAATTGCTTTTTAATAATTAGGGGACTATAGCCATTTTAATTAAATTAAATAGGCTAGGGGAATGGGTTAATTGCAAGTGGGTATTTGATTTAGGGATTTATTTAATTCCTTTATAATTAAATACTATAGCCATGTTTGATTTTGATTTGTTTTGATTGGTCGAAATTGATTTGAATTGTATGGCTATAATAGTTAATATAAATCAGTGATAAAAATCACCTAGGATATTAAAATGATTTAAAGAATTATGCCAAGCAGTAACAGGGTCGTTTGGACATAAATTGAGGGTATGATCACACTTAGGGAAAATAGGGTCCATAGTTGCAACAGACCAAATTCAGTGGTAATATATGGAATATTAAAGAGACAAGTGAGACATTGGTTCATGGAAAGACAGTAGATGCTACTGGATCTTTTCTTGATGGTAACATAGAAAAATTGACCTAATTGGCTGATCATGGCCTTAGGGGGAGCATTGGATGAAGATATTAAAATATATCCTGCCCTTGATTTTGTGGATTGAGCTTTAGCGAGCTTAGGTATGATTGTGGCCGACATCATGGAGTATATATTTAAGAGCACAAAATTGGATGATGCTTATTGTGTGATTGCAAGATTTATAGCCGACTAGACAATATTGGGTAATATGAACTTTTAATGACATGAAATTGTATAAAGCACCATATGATTATCTATTTCCTTACCATTTGACGAGCAATGACCTAAGGAAATCAGAGAGTACAGAGATTCAATCTATCCTACAATTATCGTGCATGATCAATTGAAACAAAAAAATAGGATTCAAAGTGTAAGAGGTATTTACATCATCTAGCTATGGATGGACCTGTTATTTATGATGTTGTAGATGAACCTAGATACAAATTCAAGAAACATCCTTTGAAGTCTTATGAAGAAGACCCTGAAGGAGAATTTTCTCAGACACCACATGAAGTTTTACATGTAGAAGACATTAGGGCATACATTCATTGCAAGTATGATATACTGGCCGGTATTGATGAAATTTCTACTGAGATGTGTTGGAAAGCTACAATGGAAACAATTGTTGTTTTGTCATTGATGTCAAACCTTAATTGATGAGACTATTTATATCTATTTGAGTACCATATCTATTGATTGATGAAGGAGATTTAACAAGAAGACCAAGTGGAATGGTTGAGTTATGGGAAATCACAAGGGTACTTGATCAGTTGTCACATTGGAAAAGTAATGTGTTGTTTATCTTTCGATGACAATTTACTGAAAATAGTTTGTGCCAAGCAAATTCAGTGATGACCAAGCGCCAGTAAATTGCGAAGGAAAATAGTGATTACCGAGCGTTAGTAAATTGCGAAAGAACATAGTGTTGGCCGAGCAGTAGTATTTTGGTAATTGTTGAGATTTGAGATCTCTGACTGACTTAGTTGATTTTATTGGGATATGTAAAGTTAAGTAAGGATAAGCTCAATTGATCCACACTATTTAAATGCACGGGTAATCGTAATTAATGCATGGATCAAATATTTAAATTAGTGATTGCTTTGGAGAAATAAATTAAATGTAATAATGGAAAGATCCATTGGATCTGACCTAGCCTAAGATCTATGATCTTGATTAAGCGGAAAAATATTTATCTGACCTAGATGAAGAGGTATATGATAACCTCAAGGGGTTATTCATGAAGTAGAGTATGCATGCAAGAGGATTGCATAGTTAATTGACTGATTGGCTTAATCAAAGCAGAGAAGGCTGAACAAAGAAGCAGAGAGTTGCGAGAGTGATTGCTTGATGGATTTCGAAGCATATTTGAAGATTGCAATGAGAATGGAGGCCACTCAGTGAATTAGCATTAGAGATGAATTGGATCTAGATTTGCAAAGTAAGTTGTATGTATCATATCACACCTGTTGATTACTTTCTAACCATTGTATCAGTCAAAATCCTTTAACCAGGTTGACCTAATAGTCATTGTATAAATCCTTTTAGCAAGGTGACATTTAGGTGGAATGTTCTAAGTCTTCTAACAAGGCCACTCCTAACAGGGTGATTACATCCTTTAACCAGGTCACATTTAGCAATGTGTTTTATAACCTTTAACAAGGTTCGCTCCTAATAGAGCTCACTTCAGAAGAGTGAAAATTTGATAGCATGTTATTGGTGGTTTTTCCCATATTGGGTTTCCATGTTAAATATTGGTGTCAACTTGTGTGATTATGTATGTTGTGTTTTACTATTAAGTTTTTGCAAAGCTGATTACATCTAAATAGTAAACTGCATATGTATGTTGTTATTCTATGTCATTGTTGTTGAGTAGATCCGAGTTGTTCAAATTGGTATAAAGTTTAAATGGGAACATCTAAACTTGAGGATAACTGATTCACCCCCCTCTCAGTTATTCTGAATTCATTCTAACAATTGGTGTTAGAGCTTTGGTCCCTTGAAAACACTTTGAAGGTACTTGGAGCAAAAGATCAAGATGTATAAAAAAGTGGTACCAAAGTTAAACAAAGATAATTTCCCTGCATGGTAGAGTATTGGTGATGCTGCTAAGAACTATGTTGAACATGATTATGTAGCCCCCACTGCACCTGCCATAACTACACAGTTAAGAGAAAAGAAGGAGCACAATCAAGTAATGATGGAGATTGCATCATCTCTGAACTATCATGAGTTTGAAGACATAAATAATTATACAACTACAAATAAAATGTGGGATGTCCTTGCAACCATCTATGGAAGTGATACAAATGTACTAAGAGCCAAATCTGAAAGCTTAAGAGGTAAGTTTGATGAAATTAAAATTCAAGAAGGAGAAAATATAGTTTACTATTATGGTAGGATAAAGAAAGTTGTAAATGCTATTAGAGGAGCTAAGGGAAACATTGATGATAACACCATTATGAGAAAGGTATTGAGAACACTTCTTCCTGTATATGCTATTAGAGTCTCTCCAATTCAAGAGTTAAGATGTACTCCTAATAACAATTTGACTTTGGCAGGTCTGGTAGGCAGACTTACTGCATTTGAGATGTCCAATTTTGACAACTACACTACACAAGCTATTGAATCTGCATTCAGATCCCAGTTGGTCCTTAATAAATCAAAGAAAAGAAAGAAATGTGTGAACAATGACAAAGACACTACTGACGATGATCTGGAAGAACTTGAAGCACTTATGGAAAGAAGGCTATCTAGAGGAAAAATAAAATTCAAAGGTAAACTTCCTATCATTTATTTTTCATGTAACAAAGTTGGTCATATTGCTGCTAGATGTCCTGATAAGAATGACAAAGATGAAAGAAGAGACAACAAGTACAAAGACATAAAGGATGACCAAGACTTCAGAAAGTATAAGAATTACAAAGACAAAGGTAAGAAATCTTGCTATATAGTTGAAGAAGCTTCTGACAATGATTCTGACAAATCTGCTAAAAATGATATAGAAGTTGTGTATGTTGCTATGAAAGATGATTATGATGATGATGAGAAAACTGCACTAATTTATTATATGAGTAAAGGTGACCATTGGATTATTGATAGTGGTTGTTCACATCACATGACTGGTGATAAAGATAAATTTGAGACCCTAGATCAGTTTAATGGCGGTTATGTTAAATTTGGTAATGATGCATCATGTCTTGTTAAAGGGAAAGGATCAATTAACTTGACTGACAAGATCAGATGTAACAATGTATATTGGGTTAATGATCTTAATTATAATTTATTGAGTTTTGCACAGCTGATACTTCTGGTTACAGAGTTGAATTCCATCACAAGAAGGAAAATATCTATGATGCTACTGGAGAATTAGTTGGAAGTGCTGAACAAACAAAAGGTAACTTGTTCTATATGGATTTAGCTGAAGATACATGCTTGTTTGTACAATATAATGATGTTTGGTTATGACATAAAAGGTTGTGTCATGCAAACTTTGATAACTTGGTAAGCATAAGAAAATTGAAAAAGGTTAGAGGGCTACCTAAGTTAAAGAAACCTAAAAATGTAATGTCAATTGGGAAAGATGTCTAAATCTAGTTTTAAGAGAAAGACTCATACTTCTGAGGAATTACTGGAATTAGTTCATACTGACCTTTGTGGTCCCATTGTTGATAAAATTTACTTTGGACAGAGATATTTCATTCTATTTGTTGATGATTACTCAAGAATGATGACTTTTATGTTTCTTAAAGAAAAATCTGATGCATTTCAATTATTTAAGTGGAAATTGGAAAAAGTTGAAAAGGAGACAAGTAAAAGCCTAAAATGTTTGATATCTAATAGAGGAGGTGAGTTTATTTCTAATGAGTTTAACAGGTTCTGCAATGACTGAGGAATAAAAGGACAGATGTTTGCACCTAGAAGACCACCACAAAATGGTATTGCTGAGAGAAGAAATAGATCTATCAAGGATTGTACCAGAACATTAATGATGGAGAAAAGTGTTGCACATAAATATTTGAGAGAAGTGGTAAGTACAATAGTCTATACCCTAAATAGAGTACAAGTCAAGAAAGGTACTACTGCTACACCTTGTGAGCTTTGGTATGCATATGCACCTAATGTAAAATATTTCAAAGTTTTTGGAAGAAAATGTTTCATACTGAAGGATAACAAAAATGGAAAACTTGATGCTAAAGGTGAGGAAGGCATATTTCTTGGTTATTCAACTAAGAGTAAAGAAAATAAGTGTTTGAATTCTAACACTAACAAAATTGTAGAAAGTGCAAATGCTAGAATTGATGAGTATGCAGAAAGAAATGAAGCTGAAAGCACATAGGAACTTGAGAGTTACAAATCATTCATCTATATGGATGAGGAAGACTATAATACATTACCTGAACCTGAGAATGAGATTGTTGAGCAATAGCTAGCACCTGCTGAGTTATAGAATGAGGATGTTGGGCATCAGGAGGTAATTGCCGAGCTATTTAATGAATATGCTGAGTCACATAATCAACCTGAATTAAATGTGAATGATCAACCTAAAGTAGAAAGAGAACCTACTCTAGCAAAGTATGTGAGGAGGCACTACAAACCTGATCAAATCATAGGATCGAAGGATTCTACAATTATGACAAGAAGCAAGTTAAGAGATGGTACATGCTTATTATGTGATTTTGAGCCTAAAATAGTAAAAGATGCCTTATACAATGAAGATTGGATACAAGCCATGAATGAAGAAATTGAACAAATTGAGAAGAATAAGACTTAGACACTTGTACCTAGGCTAAATGAAAAAAATGTGATTGGTACTAAGTGGGTATTCATAAATAAGATGAATGAACATGGAGAGGTAACATGAAACAAAGCTAGACTAGTATGCAAAGGTTATGCACAAGAGGAAGGAATTGATTATGGAGAAACATTTGCCCTAGTTGCAATATTAGGAGTAAGAACACTACTTGCATATGTAGCCTACAGAGGTTTTAAGGTTTATCAGATCGATGTGAAGTCAACATTCCTAAATGGGATATTAGAAGAAGAAGTTTACATTGAACAAGATGATGGATTTGTAGACCCAAGTAAGAGGAATATGGTTTGCGGATTACACAAAGCACTATATGGATTGAAGAAAGCACCAAGAGCATGGTATGAGAGATTGCACAATTATTTGGTAAAGATTGGATTCACAAGAACCAATGACAAAAACAATCTGTATTTGAAGAAAGAACAATGTAAAGGTAATTTATTGGCTGAAATTTTTGTTGAAGGCATTATATTTAGTGGACAAGATGTGTTATGCCAAGCATTTGCAAAAGAAATGCAAGCTAAATTTGAAAAGTCTATGTTTGGAGAGATAAAAAATTTTGTTGGCTTACAAATATATTAGATGAAGAATGGTATCTATATTACTGAATCAAAATATGTCAAGGAGATACTAAAAAATTTTGGAATGGAAGATTCAAAACCAGTGAGTACACCCATGGCTACTAGACAGAAGTTAAAAAATAATGATGATACAAAATAAGTCAATCAAACCCTTTACAGATCAATGATTGGAAAGTTACAATATGTTGTACACAGTAGACCTGATATTGCACTGGTTGTTGGTATTGTTGCAAGATTTTTTTCCAACCCCAAAGAAACACATATGATGGTGGTAAAAAAAATTCTTAGATTTTTGAAAGGAATAGATGAATATGGTCTGTATTACAAAAGAAATGATAAGTTTGAGCTTAGATTTTATACTGACTCTAATTGGGCTGGAAATGTTGATGACAGGAAAAGCACCACTGGAGGAGCATTTCTTCTGGGAAAAAGATTAGTTTCATGGACAAGAAAGAAATAGAATTGCACCTCACAATCTACAACTGAAGCCGAGTATGTGGCAACGGTAGTCAATTGTTCTAATATTGTGTGGTTGAAGATACTACTGAAAGGTATGAAAGAGGAGATCACATAACCATTTGTCATATATTGTGATAACATGAGTGCCATTAATATTTCTAAGAACCCTGTAATGCACTCTAAGACAAAGCATATAGCTATCAAGTATCATTACTTGAGGGATCTAGTTCAGAAAAAGGAAGTGAGATTGGAATATGTGAATACTGAGGAATAGTTACCAGACATATTTACAAAGGCACTACCCAAGGATGCTCATGATTATCTGCAAGGTAAATTAGGGGTGACTCCCCTAACTGAGGATAATTAGTTCAGAATGGAACTATTGCATCAAATTTTATATTCAAAATATTTTTCACATTGATGCATAGGCAGTCACACTTTAGGATGTTGCCTAAAGTTGTGAAAGATAGACAAAGACAGAAAAGAGGATCAGTCATAAGAAAGATGACAGGAACAACATGATATAGAGTTTAGAACAAAAGAATCTACATGATGAAGATGTCAACGTCTTTGGCATTGTTGTCAAAGAGGGAGAAATATACTGATAAAGATAGAGGGAGAAGTTTACTGAGAAAAAGGAAGAGATTAATGAAAAAACAGAGAGATTTTTATCAAAGAGGAAAGATTAATGAAAGAAGGAGTCTACAGATGAAAAAAAATAGAAAGATTTCAGTGTGATCACACACACAAAGGGAGAAAATTTTTACAAGACGAGAATAAGAATGAAGCTAAAGACATTAATGAAGATTTGTTCATATCAAGGAACACAGGCAGACTTTTTGGATTGTATGGTAACTATGATTGGAAAATTGTTGTTTTATTGTTTAGTGTTTCCATCAATGCCAAAGAGGGAGATTGTTGGAAATATTGTTGCAAAGCTACAATGGAAATAATTGTTTTTTTTTCATTGATGTCAAACCTTAATTGGTGAGACTATTTCTATCTGTTTGAGTACCATATCTATTGATTGATGAAGGAGATTTAACAAGAAGACCAAGTGGAATGGTTGAGTTATGGGAAATCATAAGGGTACTTGATCAGTTGGCACATTGGCAAAGTAATGTGTTGTTTATCTTTTGATAATAGTTTACTAAAAATAGTTTGTGTCGCGGAAGTCAGTGATGACCAAGCGCTAGTAAATTGCCGAGGAAAATAGTGATGACTGAGCGCCAGTAAATTGTGGAAGAACATAGTGTTGGTCGAGCAACAATATTTTTGTAATTGTTGAGATTTGAGATCTCTGGCCGACTTAGTTGATTTTATTGGGATATGTAAAGTTAAATAAGGATAATCTCGATTGATCCACACTATTTAAATGCACGGGTAACTGTAATTAATACATGGATCAAAGATTTAAATAAGTGATTGCTTTGGAGAAATAAATTAAATGTAATGATGGAAAGATCTGTTTGATATGGCCTAACCTAAGATCTATGATCTTGATTAATCGGAAAAAGATTTATTTGACCTAGATGAAGAGGTATATGATAACCTCAAGGGGTTATTCATGAAGTAGAGTATGCATGCAAGAGGATTGCATAGGTAATTGACTGATTGGCTTAATCAAAGTAGAGAAGGATGAACAGAGAAGTAGAGAGCTACAAGAGTGATTGCTTGATGGATTTCCAAGAAGATCTGAAGATTGAAATGAGAATGGAGGCCACTCAATGAATTGGTATTAGAGCTGAATTGGATCTAGATTTGCAAAGTAAGTTGTATGAATCAGATCACACCTACTGATTACTTTCTAACCATTGTATCAGTCAAAATCCTTTAACCAGGTTGACCTAGCAGTCATTGTATAAATCCTTTTAGCAAGGTGATATTCAGGTGGAATGTTCTAAGTCCTCTAACAAGGCCACTCCTGACAGGGTGATTAAATCCTTTAACCAGGTCGCATTTAGCAATGTGTTTTGTAACATTTAACAAGGTTGGATCCTAACAGATCTCACTTTAGAAGACTAAAAAGTTGATAGCATGTTATTGGTGGGTTTTCCCATATTGGGTTTCCACGTTAAATACTAGTGTCAAATTGTGTGATTATGTATGTTGTGTTTTACAGTTAAGTTTCTGCAAAGCTGATTACATGTGAACAATAAGCTACATATGTATGTTGTTATTTTATGTTATTACTCTTGAGAAGATCTAATTTGTTCAAATTGGTATAAACTTTAAATGGGCACATCTAGACCCAAGGATAACTGATTCATCCCCCCTCTCAGTTATTTTGAATTCATTCTAACAAGATGGAGTATATTACTTACAAAGACATTATGAGAGATGAATACAAAATTTTGATCTATTAAGTGTTATGAAAATTTTGAACTTATATGAATTCGATGAAGAAGACTGGTTTAAAATATTGTTGAGTAGAGTACATGATCAGTTCATTTGGATAAGTGAGAAACCTATAAATATTTGTAGTGAATTGATTCATGAGATTACTAGATTGGATAATACTAGAATCATTTCTATAGTAGAGAAACATATGAAGTAGCAAGTTGAAACCCTAACACACTCGAAATGGGATAGGTGAGCTATGTCAGTAAGAGACATTGTGCAACAAGTTGTAAAGTTGATTGCTATGATACTTGGTTACAAATTATACTATAGTAGTAGACCTAATTCAGTATCTGTAGGAGTTATCATGATGGCATATAGAATGGTGAAAGAGAACACTAAATACAATCTATGCAAAGTGTTAGCATAACAATTTCTGGAGAATTTGAAACTAATAAAGAAAGATAGATCAAAGACCTTCAGATTTGGTTCATTATTGATGCATATGTACTTACACATTGAGAACAAATTTCTGGGCATGCACCCTAGTGGATGGAGAAAAGGGATACCTACTGGTATATAGATTTATGATAGTTACAGAAGATAGAACAACACATGGGTTGATGGTGAGTTGTTTGGTATGATTAAGATTCTTTAGAGGCAGATGAAGGAAATATATAGGATACCTAAATACTTAGTCAAGAAGTACAAGGATACAATCTGTTTCATGGTTGAAAATGACTGTGTATGCTTTGAGCCAGTTATACCGAGGAAGAAATGGTGTTATCTTATGGGATATGAGGTAAATTATGAGGTATTGACTATGCAAATAGAACATGTCCTTACATCTAAGGAGAGATGGGGAAGTTATGAGGAAAAATCAAGTAAGGTAAGAGAGGAACAGAGAAAAGGTTTGAGGAAAAGAAAAGTAGACAACATTGTGCATGAATGTGGTATTAAGGTAGGATTCACAGAGGAAGAGTTGAAGGAAGTTAAGAAGAATTTAGTAGAGCGATCTTCTGGATTGGCAATTTTTTCTATTGCATCTCTTACACCTCTTGAAGTAGTGATGGTAGAAATCCACCTCCTACGGTTATTGATGTAACCTCCCCTCCAACACAACAAACCTCGTAGGCAGAAAATATTACTCCTAGAGTGAGCACCAGATCCAATAGTCAAATTTTATCACCTAAAGAACCAAGCACTGTGAGAGAAGAGAAGAAACCTGAAAGTGAGAAGCATATATGGAAACCTAACTTGAAGATGATTGAGATGAGAGCTATTGATCAAGGGAAGTTAGTTTCTATTAACAAATACTATGACAGGTATGAGGAAACTGATAAACTTTGGATTGAGAATTTTGTAGTCAGTCATTTACTTGTTTTCAAAAAGTATCTATTGGAGATAGAGGGAAGTATACCTGAGGAGTTATATCGTAGATTGGAGACTAGGAAAAAACTAGCATAGATAGACGATGAAACTATGAAAAATCAAGAAATTGATAATATGTTTCCTGTAGTTTCTATGAAAGAAAGAGAAAGAATATTTAAAGAACCAAAACCTCTATTAAGAACTAAGACTAGATTAGTGAATATTATGGAAATAAAATATGACAAAGTTACAAAAGAGACTCAGAAGGCACAAGATCAGATATTAATGATCATTATTCCTGAGAAGACCCCACTTCCTACAACTACTATGCCTACACCCTTAGGAATGGGAGAGAGTTTGAAGACAACTGAGGTAAGTGTTGAGAAGAGTGAAGTTGATATGCAACCATATTTCTATGTTTCTAGTGTGCCTATGGCTCTTGACACTTCACATGATGAGAAGGACCCATTTGAAGAAAATAATGAGAATACAGTAATTGAGGAAGAGGGACAGAAAGAATTGGAGCATAAAGAAGAAACAACAAAGGTTGAAGTCAAGAATGAAGTTGACATATCAAATGAAAAGGGTTGTATTGCACATGGAAAAAAAATATTTAGTTATTTCATAAACGCTATCAGACATATTCAGAATGTTGAAGACATTATTGCCAAGGACAGGTCAACTTTGAACAGTATGATGGAAAGTTGTGAAACCTCTTCGCAATCTGTAATAGAATTGGACAAGGAAGGAACAAGAGTTTTGGCTAAACTAAATGTATTGGATATTGAGAAAGGGAGAGTTTTGACAAGGTTTGGTTTGCTGAATAATTTAATCACTCCTAAGCTATCAATTATTGAAGCACACTTATTACACATGGAGAAAACTATAGAATCATTGGCTAACTCTATGCCTATAGATTTGAAAGAAGCAAAGACAACTTCATTTGCATTAAATGGACTAATTCGTGTTATTCAAATTTTTCTTAAGTCATGGAGTACATAAGTGAAGATATTGGAAGATTCCTTTCAAGATATTATGAAATTGGTAAGAAAGCCCTAATTTTATTACTTTTGTTATGCACTTTTGCCATTGTTGTCAAAGGGGGAGAAGAGAGAAGTGAAAAAAAATGAATAAGATAGAAGTAAAAAAAAAATGAATAAGAGAGAAGATGAAAATGAATAAGGGAGAAGAGAGAAGAAAAATGAATAGAGGAGAAGAGGAGAAGATAATGTATAATGAAAGACAATTTTGTTTTGTTGGAACACTTAGTCATTTTTTGTTAAGTGTTGTCATCAATGCCAAAGGGAGAGATTGTTGGAAAGTGATAAATTTTGTATGATGTGATTCACTTTTGGGTTTTCATTTATGGAAACACATCTGGCATACTGATTGATTCATTTGAAGTTAAGTTTTGTTTACTCTGGAATCGACTAAGTACAGAAGCAGAAATACAGAGGTATTTTGAGTATCAAAGATCAAGATTGATAAGTTATGGCAAGTGATATTAGAAGAAGATAGTATGGGGTATGTGTGACCTCCACCTAAGATCAATTTTGTTTTCTTGATGTTTATAGTAAGTTAGAGAGATTTGAAGAAATACAGACAACAACAAAACAGTGATATAGAGCGGCTGGACAGAAGCAATGATTGAGGGAGTATGACATGGACTCTTGGAAATCAGAGTTGGATTATGATTTTTAATAACCTATATTTTGATTTTGTAAGAGCATAAACTATTCATTTGATATTTACTTTATTAAATGTTTTTTTATATTGAGAGCCGACTATGTAATATTTGTATTTGAGAGCCGACTTGGTAAAGAAAAAAGATATATATGTAAGATCTTTTTGTTGAGAAAAGAGAGAGTTGTGTGAAAATAGAGCTTTGGATATGATATGCTAATGGCAGAGTAGAGGATGATAGAGATCATTGAAGAACTATGACTGGAACTATCTAACCATTAGAGATGCTTGTTTTGTTCATTACTAAGAACATTTTGTAACATAATTGTATTGCAAGAGTTGTATGCTCTATTGGCCCCTAACAGGGTGTTGTATACCTTTACCAAGGTTGTTATTCCTCTAACAAGGAATTGTACTATGTAATATTCAGCTCCTAGCAGGGCTAGGTATCCTAATAGGGACACTATACTCTAGTACATGCTTGTGGGTACCATTCCCATTGGGGTTTTCCCTTGGCCAGGGTTTCCTCGACAAAACATAATGTTGTTATGAGTACTGTATTATTTTCTTATGTTCTTTTTATTTCTGCAAGCATATGGATTACATATAATTGGTTAAAATGTTTTATTAAGTGTTGTATTATTGATTCACCCCCCTCTTAGTATTACCTAATCCTAACACATATAAATCAAATCATTAACAATAGTGCACAAAGATGCAATAAGAAAGAGGGCTCAAGAACTCCAAGATTTATCTAATATCGACCACTATATTATGCTTCTGATAAGAGAAATATAGACAAGAAGACCCAGGGATAGAGAAAATATCACAAAATGCCTTTGCATAATCTGAATTCCAATGAGAAATTACAAACATATGAAAACCAAAGGGAAAAGAGAATGACACATAAAGTCTTGCATAAGCTAAAAAACCTCTAGCTAAAAAATCTTCTAAAACTACTTATATACAACCTCCCTTAGCACACAGGCTCAGGAGTCAATCCATCAATCAATTAGGGTAGACTTAGGGTTTACAATATATATTCAATAAACAATATAGAAACCCTAAAGGAGTCAATTATGCTCATCAATGCCCTCAAAAATATCTCAAAAGATTAGATATATGTTTAAAAGTCACTCCATCACCATAAATTCAACCAGATATATCAGATCGATCCATCTACCCAGTCTGGAAGTTGCAAATATTGCCACCGCCATGAAAACCCTAAGAAAAATAGTTAAATATTTGAATTCAAATACAAAAGGTCATAGGTGGCATGGAATGCCCAATCAAGGACCTAGATTTAAATCTTTATCAGCTTTAAAACATGACCATTGATGTCCTTTAAGTAACCCATGAGCACAAGATTAGATCTGCCATGCGGTATGTAGGTGTGATGCCTTAATGGTTATTGTTCTTCATCTTTACGATGAAGGCTTTATGCCCGCCATCTAATTTTCATGAACATGCTTTGCCTTTACTGCATTTAACTTGGGACACATCATGTCATCTGTTCCAGATGTCACCATGGCGTAATTCCTTAAACAATGGATGTCAATCATCTCGGCTTTCAACATTTAAGCTGACCGTCCGATCAAACTAAACTTGATTGGCCTTTAACTTTATCTTTGTTTGAATAGCCTGGACCCACCATGAACACATGTCATTCAGGATTAATGCCTTCATAAATATTTCAAGCAGTTTATCTTTAAGCCATAATGCTGACCATTGGATTTTCTGGGACTTGCTCGATCTTTATCTTTATTTCTGACTTAGCCCTATCCCTACCTTGACTCATCTTTAAACCTGGGTAACTGAACTTCTTTATGTCACTGAGTCATGAGATCTATTGGATTAAATGGGAAGTAGTATTGAGAGGGGAGGGGTGAATCAGTACCTTTAAAACTTTTAACTCTTTTCACCATTCATCATTAGTAATCATTCATTACTATATTACCAACCATTACTGTTGTTCTTTCTTATGCATGTAATATTAAATCATAATATTTAATTTTTTTCAACATTCATAGAAACATTCATGAAAGTAATAAACGCATAACACAAGATATGGTATCACAAAAAACTCCTATTAGGAAGTAAAAACTGCGGTGGGGATGCATGTCACCCACAAAACTTCACTATCTACAGGATGGAAGGGAGCTGGTAAAGGCTTACAATTGATCACTTCTGATGATCTACCCTATTAGGAGTATTAAAGTGGAGACATGTTAAGATCTACTCTGTTAAGAGCTTTAGCAACACTGATTTAAGTGTGCACTTGGTTAAGAGATTTAAGGACTGTTAGGTCCACCTTTCTTGAAATGATTTCTTAAGTGTACTACACTTGTTAGAATGAGTACATATGTTTGAATTGACTATATGAAATATAAATTTTCTGATCACAGATCCATTAAAGCTCTCATAAAAGAATATCACCTTAAGTGACTGATTAATACCTTTCTCTACTTGTCGATAACCTGTGTTCTTGTTCTTGAAACTGATTTGATTCTTTTCTGTCCTTCTGCATGAAATCTCTTGTCTAGTTCTTAGATGCTCTTTGTGGCTAAAATATTCATTGAACAAAAACATGTTCATAATAGAGTGAGCATCTATTTATACAAGTATTTGACCTATCTTAGAATCACACATTACAATGTTAGCTCTTAGATCCAAAGTTTACAACTTGACCTTGATCTTTAGTTTTCATTTTTTAAATCAGTAAAATTTATTAAAACAATAATAAATACATTTCTTCCTCCACACATAATGGTTTTAAAACAAATCAAGAAGCTATATATACAACTTCAGTGATTTATCTGACATGGAAAGTTAGATCCACTTTTTGCGGGATGTAACTGACTATTGGTTCTTGGTCATCGGGTTGAACTGAAAGTTTATTTCCATTCCTTTGTTGAACTAATAATTAGGTTCCCTTTATCTATCAGGTTCCTCTCTTTTCTATTCCTTTGGGTTGTAGTGTAGTTACTCACCGAGTTCCTTTATCCCTTTTGTCATCAGGTAACACTGAATAGTGTTGTTGGGATGCTTTGAACTTGGCAGTATCGGGTAACCTTGGTGTTAGGTAGTGTTGTGCCCTATCTATCAGTTATAGTGTAAGCCAATGGTGTAGATCATGTTTTTCCTTGTGTATACTAATGGAAAAATATAGGGCTCAAGAACTCTAATATTTCTCTAATATCGACCACTATATTATGCTTCTGATAAGAGAAATATAGACAAGAAGACCCAGGGATAGAGAAAATATCACAAAATACCTTTGCATAATATGAATTCCAATGAGAAATTATAAGCAGATGAAAAATTGAGGGCAAAGAGAATGACAAAGAAAGCCTTGCATAAGCTAAAAAACCTCTAGCTAAAAAATCTTCTAAAACTACTTATATACAACCTCCCCTAGCACATAGGCTCAACATTCAATCCATCGATCAATTAGGGTAGACTTAGGGTTTACAATAGATATTCAATAAATAATACAAAAACCCTAAAACAGTCAAGTATGCTCATCAATGCACTCAAAAATATTTTATAAGATCAGATATACCTTTGAAAGTCACTCCATCACCATAAATTTAAGCAGATAGATCAGATCGACCCATCTACCCAGTTTGCAAGTTGAAAATGTCACCACTACCATGAAAACCCTAAGAAAAACATTTAAATATTTGAATTCAAATACAAACTATCACAGGTGGTGCGGGATGCCCAACCAAGGACCCAGATTTAAATCTTTATCAACTTTAAAACATGAATGTCGATGTCCTTTAATTAACCCAGGAGTAGAGGATTAGATCCGCCATTCGGCACACATGCGTGATGCCTTAATGGTTATCCTTCTTCATCTTTATGATGAAGGCTTTATGCTCACCATCTGATCTTCACAAACATGCTTTTCCTTTACTAAATTTCACCTAGGATGCATGATGTCATCTGTGCTAGATGTCACCATGGCGTAATGCCTTAAACAATAGATGTCAATCAGATTTAAGCATTTAAGTCGACCGTCTGATCAAACTAAACTTGATTGACCTTTAACTTTATCTTTGTCTGACCAGCCTGGGCCCACTATGAACATGTGTCATTCAGGGTTAATGGCTTCATGAATATATTTCAAGCACTTTTTCTTTATGCCATAATGTCTACCATTGGATTTTCTCGGACTTGCCTGATCTTTATCTTTATTTCTGACTTAGCCCTATCCCTACCTTGACTCATCTTTAAACCTGGGTAACTGAACTTCTTTATGTCGCTGAGTCACTAGATCATGTACTTAAATCTAATTTTATCACAAGATTCTACATAGGATTTTAGGATTTATAACATGATCAACAATCCTCGTGCAATCTCCTTACCTTAAGAGCATATTCTATTCTATTATGAAATCATGCGATTCAAGAAAACTCAAAGTCACTGAAAGATGTGGAATATTTTGTTGTGATTGTGCAATTAAGAGATAGCCATGAGATCAAAACTTGATCAATGGCATAGATTTCATCCTTATAACTATGCTAGGCTCGCCATGTGCCAGGTGTCATTTAGGTTTAATGGCTTGATTTCTAGATCTTGAGCACTTCAACTTTAAGCCTTTAAGCTAACCGTCAGATCAAAAGAAACTTGATTGGTCTTTAACTTGTCGAAGACCCTGCATAAAGGTGACCCCACTGACCACATGGTGCAATGAATTAATTTCTTAAACATTAGATCTTGAGCACTCTATCTTTAAGCCATAACACCGACCATGTGATCAAAATAAACTTGATCGATATTTAATCTGTCTAGCATCTCAGCTGGCCCAACCAGGAACACATAGCCTCTTTTTGCACACTTGACATCCTTGAAATAATATACCTTGATTTCTGGTGAGTGAATGACAACTTTTGATCTCTATATTTGCTTCTTTAATCACGTAATCGTAGCACTTTTGACTTGATGTTCAACCTACGTGAGTGAGCGATGACCACACATAACCTGCAACATAGACTGTGTCGCACACTCACACAACAAAAGATGCTAAGTGGTTTAGCTTAGTGAGTGAGCGATAACATAAAATCTCCTTTACTTGCACAGTCATAGACTAAAAACCTTAAGGTAAAATCACATGGCGAGTGAGAAATAAACATTTCTAATAACACTATCACTCACTCACATAGTCAAGCCAACATTCCACAAGACTGTTGCAACTGCATGACCACACAATGACTGTTTAAGAAATACAATATGACTAAGCATAAAAGTGACCACTTGAAGGCAACTTAAAATCATGTGAATAACTATGACCTTAAGTGGTGAAAAAGGTAATGAAGGATTATAACATCCACCAAGGAGTTAGGGTTTTAAGGCATCTTTCATAGGGTTTTTTGCATTTAGGTATTTAAGGACATGAACCAGGGGTAAAACTAGTGACCTAAAAACATGCAAAGGGCAAGATAAGGACCATAGAAAGGTGCATAATTTGTACAAGCTGGGATCTACCCTTGTGGGAGCCTCATTTACTCCACTTTTAGCTAAAATTGGATAGGATGTGAAATTTGTGTAAGATTTTTGGTGATTTTTTGAATGTCATCCTTCTAGACATATAAAACTAGTGGCCTCTTGACATTCCATTGGGCAAGGAGTCTGCATTTGAGAACAAAAAACAATTCTAGGAAAGAAGGAGGAAAAAACTAGGAGGGGCAACAAACCAAAACATGGAAAATGACTATATAAAAATAGAAACAACCTAACTATGCACAAGAACTTCAAGGAAAGCAGGAAAAACTAACCTAGAAAGAAGAACAAAAAGAAGGAAACTTAATTACAAAGATGGACAAACCTCAAAACAAGGCTTTAGGTGAAATCCATTGACAGAAACTAGAAAGGCTTCTCCTTCAAGAGTTGATAGCTGAAAAGAATTATGCTCCTTGCACTTAGTGATCACAAATGGACCTCCCCAAAAAGAGTCAAACTTGGTATTCCTGCGAGGCCTGGATCTGAATTCATCCCATTTGAGGACTATATCCCCAACATTGAAGTTTCTTAATCTGGCTCTCCTATCAAAGGTCTTCTTGATTTGCATCTTTTGGAACTCCATAGTCTACATGGACTTGTCTCTACTTTCTTCCAACTCCATGAGCTGAGCATACCTTAGCTGTAGAAGGTCTCCTTCTTCAAAGAGGAGAAGTTGGGTAGCAAGGTCCAAAGCTGGTAATTTAGTTGAAATGGATAATCTAGCTTCCCTACCATAGACTAGAATGTATTGAGAGCTCCCAATGATTTTCTTGGGAGTGATATTGTCTAACCATAAGGCATACTTGAGTTTAGAGTGCCAATCTCTCTGATTTTCTTGTAGATTCTTCTTGATTATCTTGATCAGGTTCTTGTTTGTAGACTCTGCTAAACCATTATCTCGAGGGTATAATTGGAGCTTGTGTTTAGGTAAACACCATGTTTAATTGCACATTCAGTGACTCTTAAGCCTATGAAAGAAAGTGCATTATTTGATATAATAGAGTCTGGGGTCCCAAACCTATGAATTATGTCATCATAAAAGCTCAAGACAACACTCTCATTTGCTTCCTTTAATGCAATAGCCTCAGTCCATCTAGTGAAATAATCAGTTGTAGTGATTATCCACTTATGGCCTCCATTGGATGGGGGGTTAATTAGGCCTTTGAAGTCAATGCCCAACTTTATAAAAGGTTGGTTTGTCCTTATTGGTTTTAGAGGCAGAGTTGTAAGCCTTTATTTACCTGCAAACATGGCACACTTCATACATTTTCTTAAATGATCATGACTATCCTTAAAGATAGATGGCCAATAGTATCCAGCCCTCATGAACTTGAAAGTAGTAGTCCTAGGAGATAAATGAACTCTAGAAGGTCCATCATGAAATTCAAGTAGGACACCTGCTACTTTTTCTGAATCAATGCATCCTAAAATAACACTATTATGATATTTTCTAAAAAGGATCTCATCAATAAACACAAAGGGAATATATTTCAACTTATAATACCTCTTTTTTCAAAATCCAAATTTTCAGGGCATTCTCCTATCTTTAAAAAATGAATCATGTTAGGCAACCAACTTGTTGCCTTGGCATGTTCTTCTGTTGAATGTACAACTAAGGATGCATTCATTTTCTCTTGGTGTTTTGGGGTTTCATCCTGATTCAATTTCTCACAAGGACCTCATCCTCTGACTAGTTTGGTCACTTGGATAATAATGTCATATTCCATGACCTTGGTGATCCAACTAGCTCTTTTCTCATTTAGGTCCTTAGAAAGAAGGAACTCTTTGACACTTGTATGAGTGACTCTCAATTGTACCTTACTATGAGTCAACAAATGTGTGAACTATTTTAGGATTTTTACCACAACAAGTACATGTTTATCTACAAAAGACTATCTTTATTGATATTTTTCCAAACCTTTGCTAAAGAAAGCAATAGGTTGCTCCAATCCTTCAGAGTTTTGTTGAGTTAACATTACAAAGATGGCATTAGAGCCTCCATAAGCATGCAAAATGAAGTATTTTCTGAAGTCAAGATTTAGAAAGGTCAAGGCCTCTATTAGGACCTCTTTGATGGCTTGAAAACTAGTCTTTGCTTCTTTGCTCCAATAGAAGACTACAATATTCTTCAAAATTTTTGTTAAAGGCTTCAAAAGATCTGCAATGTTAGTCAAAAAATGCCTAACAAAGTTAATCCTTCCTATGAAGGATTGAAGATTATTCTTTTGATGTGGTGAGGGTAGCTCTAGAATAGCTACAATCCTCTTAGGGTCCATTGTAATACCTTGTTTGGACACAATATACCCCAACAGTTTCCCTTCATGGACTAAAAATACACATTTTTTGGGATTGAGGGAGATCCCAAACTCCCTACACCTTTCAAATATTTTCCTCAGATATTTGATGTGGCCTGCTACATGTTTAGAATAGACAGAAATATCATCTAAGTAGACTAGTACAAATTTGTACATGAGGCTTTGAAAGGCCATATCCATATCCTTTTGAAAAGTAGCACTTGCATTTGACAAACCAAAAGACATTTTCTTATAAGCCATAGTTCCCCACTTGGTTGTAAGTACAGACTTATATTGATCCTCCTTATTAAATAGGATCTAATTATGTCCTAAGTAGCCATCCAGTAATGAGAAGTGTTCTGATCTAGAGACACATTGTAGAATCTTCTCCATAGATGGTAATGGATAGTGATATTTTAGGGATTCCCTATTTAGGTCCCTAAAGTCAACACATAGCCTCAGTTCCCCATTATTTTTCCTAACAGGAACAAGATTGGATACCCAACTAGTATTCTTTATGGGGTATATGATACCACTTTCTATCAGTTTGAGAACTTCCTTGTGCATAAGTGGCTCTAGTCTGGGGTTGACAGGCCTTTGCTTCTGTCTAACTGGTTTGGCATTTAGCTCTAATTCAATGGTGTGTTGAGAAAGTTTAGGATTAATGACTTTGAGGTTTTCATATTTCCAGAAAAAGACATCACTAAACTCCTAAAATAATTGAGTATAAGCCCATTTCTTTGAATTAGTATTCACTTTTCCAAAATTTAGGCTTTTACCTGGCTCCAACTCTAAATCAGCATAGTGTTCTTGTTGAACTACCAAGCTAGTATTATTACTTTTTTCTTGGTCATCTTTCTTGAAGATATATTCTAGGGTGACAAGGACTTTATGCATCTTATTTGATTTAAGTTGTACCACTTGGTCACCATATTTCTGCATCAGTCTATCTTGATTATTCTCTGAAAAGACATCTTCTTCAAACAAGAATTGCAGAATTTGGTCATCATTATCAAACACTTTCCAATTAACATTATTATCAGGGATGGAAGGTCTGACAATAATCTTAACATGTTTTTGATCCTTCCTTACTAAAATATTGTAAGGGATATCAAATTGGGATCCAACAACAGCTAATCTATATGCATTCTGATTTAGTTTTCTAGGGATAGCAATGATGTTGAAAGAATAGAAATCTTTTATATCATCCCAAACCCTATGTTTGTAGGCTTTTATTTTATCATTCTTGGTAGCACTTATCCCTCTAATTTGGTTGACCACCAAATCACTATCTCCATATACATTTATGGCTCTGATGCCTCTCTTTCTAGCCCACTCTAGTCCATTTACCAGACTCTCATATTTAGCAGTATTACTTGTGCAAGAAAAACTGAATCTAAAGGCTATATAATGTTTCTCACCTTTTGGGGAGACTAGCATTGCACCACCACCAGAGCCATGTCTTCTTCTAGCACCATCAAAGTATAATTCCCAAAATTTATTTCTTTGTTCTTCTGATTCCTCAGTGTCTGCTTTGAAAATATTTGGCTCTATGAATCCATCCTCTTGTAAAAAATAGTTTCCTAAACTAGCATCCCAAATAACATTGTCTTGGGCCTCTTAAGCTCTTTTTGATTCCAATTCATCTAGATAGATATCTAGGATGTTTTCTATCTTAGTGTTTATTTCTCTGATGATTGGAAAGTCATTACTATCAAGTGCTAGACAACTTGCATTTAATACATTGGACACATAAGGCTCTATATGATGTGTTTCCAATGATTCAAACTTCATAGTAACCTTGGTTCCATACCTAGTATGGAAAAGCATGTGAGACCAGTCAGAAGAAAGATAGCCTCCTATCTTGGCTATGAATTCTCTTGATAGACATATGGAAAAGAGAGCAGGGAGATCTATGATGTAGATGTCAAGTAAGATAGAGAAATTGGGCTTGCATGAAGGATCAAGCTTATATCCTTTTCCACACCTACTGTGTTTACTGAGGAACCATCAAGTTATGTTACCTTCTTTTGGAATGGTTCATATTTAAGCTCTAAATGGCCAGCTACCCTCTTGGGTATGGCTGAACTAGTAGCCCCACTATCTACCATACAATTGTGTACTAAACAAATTCCAATAATTAATGATACATAAAAGGGAGGTCGTTTTAAGTTCCTACCTTGAATGACATCAACTTTGGTGTTGCTTCTTGGAATCTTATTTTCTTGATCAATGTTGACCAACAATGGCTTAACAACATCATTTGTGGGCTATTGCAGCATTTCCACTTCACCCATAGCTTTCTTAAGGATCTCAGGCTACCCTGAAATAGCCAAGGAGTCCCACATAGACATAGTCACATTCATCTTCTTCATATTGTCTACAATAGTGAAGGGCACTATTGTGTGCACTCTTTGGTGTGATTTCACTATCGTGGGCTCAACCTCCTTGGGATATTGATTCTCTTTGACTAGAATGGTGGGAGTATTTTTTAGTATGGTAGGAATAAATGGATGTGATGAATCTGCAGATGTAGTGGCTTTTCCCCCATCTTCTTCTCGCTCCATGTCTTGAGCCCTTCTCTTAGAGTGATTGTTGGCTACAATTGTAGATTCACCATTCACTCCATTAATATCTTGTTGTTTCCAATTAAAGAGAGCAGTCTTATCAGGTTGTGTATCTTGCCGGGGAACTGACCCACTAGAAGATGCTTCTAACTGGGTGTTTAAGGCATTTTTTTCCATGAGTGACTGATTCATCCACCCATTTGAGCACATAGCCTGGTTGTAAGGTTGGTTGCAAGGAAAACACCATTCATTTTCTAAGGCTAGATTATTCTAACTTGGAACCATTTCCCTAGTTAGGTTTGCATAGTTAAGAGGCATGGGATTATAAGGTTGGAATGGCCTCTAGTTGAAGTTCTACCTTTGACCTTGATAATTCCCTTGATATGGTGGTCTACTCTATTGATAGTATTGTCCCTGATTTTGATATTTTTGGTTAGGACCTTGATTTTGTTGCTGAAAGGGTTGTCTACTTCCTTGATTCTATTTTTTAATATTAGTCAACTAATTACTCATGGTCGGTAATAAATTCTTCATTTCTTGTTGACTGCTTCTTAATTCAAGTAGCTCTTGGGAATGTACTACTTTGGATTCCTCATAGCTAGTACTAGCTTGAGGTGCTATCAAGGTGGGTATGGGAGTGTATGGAGGGATGCTCAAGGGCATGTTGGGTTGAATATCAGGGAAGATAGGAATGGGTGGTCTTGGGGCTATCATACCAGCCTAAATCAAATAATTTTATGCTTTGACAGCTATGTCAAAAGCCCAAGGTAATGAAGTACCTCCCATGTATTGGATAATGACAGATATGTTTCTATTCAAAATTTTCAAGAAATATAGAAAAAATGATCTATTGAAGGCCTCACAGAAATAAGAATACTATTGCATGTGTTGAGGAATCTATTATTAAAGTCTCTCATCTGCTCTTGAGGAGCTCTCTTTATGGTTGTGATTTGTTCAACCAGGGATATATGGTCTGATTTGTCCTCAAAATATTTGCTAAGGAATTATCCTAGTCTATCCCAAGAATCAATAGAGCCAACTTCAAGAGTCATATACCACTATAGGGCCTTGCCTTTAAAAGAAGCTACCAACAACTTAGTAGCCACATCTTCTTCAGTGATATGATGAATGTTATAGATTGTAGCCACATATCTTATGTGCTCACAAGCTATTTTCTGGATTTTACCTGTGAAATCAGGCAAAATTTTTAGTACTGCTAAGGGCACATCATGGTGTTGAGAAAAATTCAATGGGCTCCCCTGATTAAAAGGTACAAATGCAAACTGTCTTTCCATTGGAGGGACTGTGATATGTTCAACAAAAATTGTGTGGGTTGTATTTGAACCATGGAGTGGAGCTAAATCTTCTATAAATTCTATGTTTAAAGATTTCCCCCTCCTTCTAAAATGGAAAATCAAGGGTCTCTCCTCTGTAGTAGGTGGTTTAGACTGTACTCTCCTTGTAGGAGATTCTCTTTGAGATGATCTCCCTTTTCTTCTTGTTGGAGGTAGTTGCAAAAACTTAGAAGGCTTTAAACTCCTTGTTTCGATCCTTCTCATAAAATTGAATAGGACTGGATATTCTTGTTCTTTACACCAATGTAGTTTCCAAATATGCTTGAAAGAGAAACCCCTTTAGTACTCTACTATGTAATCAACATATCAAAGATGACATAGTCTTGAAAGATGAACTTGTTTTGTGGTCCCACCAGGTGTGCCAGAATTTTTATACACTAAATGTTTGCTCCCTGATAATGCTTGAGCCTAAAAATCTAGTATAACATGGGAATCTAGGTTGTGGGACCTCTAGTAAATGAAGTGAAGCCTCCAGATTCTAGGCTGGTTCCTCTTGGATAATCAGCTTATCTCATTTTTAACATGAAATTAAACATGGAAGGAATAGGGGTAGAAGGGGAACTGAAGGGAAATACTAAAAATAAAATTTAAACTACTAGGTGATGCACCAAAGGTAACATGAATCACAACATAGTGACCAAAAATAGCATGATCCTAAATCTAGCAGAACCCAATTTCCTGAATAGGTTTGCATAAGTATTTCATAGAGAGTTCTGAAATGAAAATAGGCTATTTAGGGAAAGATAATATTTCACAAAAAATAGCATATTCATTAGAATAGAAATAGACTATGACGTCCAAACATACATTCACTCCAGCAAATAGGAACAAAAATGAGACAAAATGACAAGGGATTGAACAATATCTACAAGATAATCAAAATCAAATCATTCACAATAGTGCAAAAAGGTGTAGGAAGAAAGAGGGCTCAAGAACTCCAAGATTTCTCTAATATCAACCACTATATTATGCTTCAAATAAGAGAAATACATACAAGAAGACCTAGGGATAGATAAAATATCACAAAAAGCCTTTGCATAATTTGAATTCCAATGAGAAATTACAAACTGATGAAAAACACAGGGTAGAGAGTAAGCCACAGAAAGTCTTGCATAAGATGAAAAACCTCTAGCTAAAAAATATTCTAAAACTACTTATATACAACCTCCCCTAGCACATAGGCTTGGGAGTCAATCCATCGATCAGTTAGGGTAGACTTAGGGTTTATAATAGATATTCAATAAATAATACATAAACCATAAAATAGTAAAGTCTACTCATTAATGCACTCAGAGATATCTCATAACATCAGATATATCTTTGAAAGTCACTCCCATCACCATAACTTCAAGAAGATAGATTAGATTTATCCATCTACCCAGTCTATAAGTTGAAAACATCACCACCGCCATGAAAACCGTAAGAAAAACATTTATATATTTTAATTCAAATATAAACAATCACAGGTGGCGTGGAGTTCCTGATAAAAAACCTAGATTTGAATCTTTATCAGCTTTAAATCATGACCATCGATGTCCTTTAAGCTACCCATGAGAACAAGATCAAATTTGCCACGCGGCATGTAGGCGTGATGCCTTAATGGTTATCCTTCTTCATCTTTACAATCAAGGCTTTACACCCACCGTCTGATCTTCACAAACTTGCTTTTCCTTTACTGCATTTAACCCAAGATGCATGACATCATCTATGCCAGATGTAACCATGGCGTAATGCCTTAAATAGTAGATGTTGATCATCTGGGCTTTAAGCCTTTAAGCCAACCGTTCGATCAAACTGAACTTGATCGACCTTTAACTTTATCTTTGTCTGACCAGCTTGGGCCTACCATGAACAAATGTCATTCAAGATTAATAGCTTGATGGAAAAATTTTGAGCACTTTGACTTTAAGCCATAATGCTGACCGTTGGATTTTCCGGGACTCACTCGATCTTTATCTTTATCTTTGACATAGCCCTAACCCTACCTTGACTCATATTTGAACCTGGGTAACTAAATTTATTTTTCGCTGAGTTGCTAGATCATCTGCTTAACTCTAAGCTTATCACAAGATTAAGCACATGCCATAGGATTTAAAACATGATCAACTATCTTCATGTAATCTCCTTACCTTAAGAGCATATTCCATTCTATTATGAGATCACATGACTGAATAAAAATCAAAGTCCCTGAAAGATATGGAATATTCTATTGTTATTGCATGTTTAAGAGACAACCATGAGATCAAAAATTGATCAATAGCACACAATTCATCCTTATAGCTATGCTAAGCCCGCCATGTGCCAAGTGTCATTCAGGCTTAATGACTTGATTGCTAGATCTTGAGCACTTTGGCTTTAAGCCTTTAAGCCGACCATCCGATCAAAAGAAACTTGATCAGTCTTTAACTTGTCAAAGATCCTACATAAAGGTGACCCCAATGACCACGTGGTGCAACATCTTAATAGATTAAACATTATATCTTGAGCACTTTGTCTTTAAGCCATAATGTCGACCACATGATCAAAAGAAATTTGATTAATATTTAACTTGTCTAGCATCTCAGATGGCCCCACCAGGAACACCTTGCCTCTTTTTGCACACTCACCATCGCTAAAAGAATATACCTTGATTTTTGAAGAGTTAACGACAACCCTCAATCTCCATCTTTGCTTCTTTAATCATGTACTTGCAGCACTTCTGACTTGATGTTCAACCTGCACAAGTGAGTGATGACCACACATAACCTGCAACACAGACCATATTGCACACTCACACAACAAAAGATCCTAAGTGATTTAGCTTAGCAAGTGAGTGATAACATAAAATCTCCCTTACTCGCATAGTCACAGACTGAAAACCTTAAGGTAAAATCACATGGTGAGTGAGTGATAAACATTTTTGATAACATCGTCGCTCACTCGCACAGTCAAGCCGACATTCCACAAGACTATCATGACTAAGAGACCACACAATGACTATTTAATAAATATAGTGTGATTGCATGAATAAGCATAAAAGTGACCACTTGAAGGTAACTTAAAATCACATGAAGAACTGTGACCTTAAGTGGCAAAAATGGTAATGAAGGATTATAATAGCCACCAAGAATTTAGGGTTTTAAGGGATCTTTTATAGGGTTTTTTGCATTTTGGTCTTTAAGGACATGAGCCAGGGGTAAAACCAATGACCTAAAAACACGCAGAGGGAAAGATAAGGACCACAAAAAGGTTCATAATTCATACAAGCTGGGCTCTACCCTCATGGGAGCCTCATTTACTCCACTTGTATCCAAAATTGGATAGGACGTGAAATTTGGGTAACAGTGATATTTTGAGCACAAATTTATCATTCTTATCTCCTCTACCCTATTTCTCCATTTTTCAAATAGTGGTCTTGCCACTTGTCTATCTCTATCCAAATTATGCATAGCTTCAAAAAATAAAGAATATGAAGAAAGAATGTTGGCTTAATTTTCATCCAACTTTTCATTTAGGTGATACATGATAGCTTGAACTATCTCTTTTTTATTTTCAACTGATCTCTTCTCACCCTCAATAATTTGATTCTCCAATTCAACAATCTTTTGTATCAATTTCCCCTTTGAGGGGTCAACCAAACATTCCAATTCTTTAATAAGTGATGGTACAAGAGAAGCTAAGGAGGATTCCCTAGCAGTATCTTGTGAATATACAACATGTGAGGAAGGAGTTTCCTCTAAGGAAGATGGGGGTGCCGTGATTGCATGAACAAAATATGTCAACTGTACAATTTTTTTTATCTTGCAGAGCTATTTTGGTTTCTAATTCTATACACCTCTGCTATGATCTATTGTACTCACCAAAAAAATGGTGATACCTTTTCTTATATTCATGCGACTCATCCTTATCCCATTTAGTGACATCATGGATTAATCCTATTGTTTCCAGCACTATTTTAGTTGCATCTACCCCAGTGGTATGAGCTACCCTTTGAATGATGGAATTACCCCTCAAGCTTGGGTTGATGTTTGCTATGTCTAGCTTATTCTCAGAAGGGGATAATGACCAAATTACCAATGTTAGATCATCACTGTTGTAAAAGGCTCCCTTCATTGGAATATTTACTTGTTCTATTTCCTTGTCATATATTAACATATTTGTTCTAACAACATAAATGGAAACTACATCTGTAATGTTCCACTTAGGCAAGATGAGAACCTCTTCCTTATGTACAATCCTTTTCCCCTCTTCAAGAGTAATGGCCTCAAACTCCTTGGTCATTTCTAATTTGAACCCATCCTAATTTTATTGCTTAGACTTGTCTGGCCTTTGATTTTTCTTCTCCTCACACCTCTTTTGGTAATCCTCTAGGTGTACCCTCTACAAATTTTTTTTGAAATGCATTGGTTTTCAAAAAAGTATCATCTTGTAGGAAGGCATGACAAGATTCCTTCCTCATTTCCCTATATACTTTTCCCTGAATTTGCAAAGCGGTAAAATCACCAACTAGAGAATTGGGTGGAATTGACATTCCAACTTGTAAATCATGTTCAAAGATGATTATGAAATCCTCATCACTATCATCCTCACTATCACCCCTCTCATGTGCAACTTCTGCTTCCAATTGTTCCTTTCATTTTGATTTTGGTTGTGATAGAGGTGGTGGAGTAGGTCCCCTCCTTGGTTCCTCTTGTGGATCATCAATGTGAATCCCCTTCAAAGGTCTACGGGGGGAGGAACAAAAGAGTTATCATACTTTATATTTTTTCCTTTTCTTCTCCTCTCATCACCATCTTCACTCTCATCACTCACCTCCTCCCCTCTCACCCTTTTCCACACTTTTATATTCAAAAGAGGGTACTCTAGAGGCCTTTCTTCACCTTCAACTTCTTTGAGCTGTGACAATAGATTTCTTTCCTTACAAGATAACATAGTAGATTTGAGAGAAGATACTAGGGCATGTAAAATTTTATGCAACACATCAGTGTTTTCCCCTGATTTTAACCTATTCTTCTCCTATCTCAATGTGAGTATTGTTTCCTCAAAATGGCCCACTTGTATGTTCATTTTCATAGAAAATGGATTTAATGTTTGTAGGGGAACATATTTGGGATCAAACTTCTTGATCTCATCCCATAACTGTTTATATGTTGCCTACTTCTTGTTTTCCTCATGCTGATCCCCATCATAAATATTTCAGATTAAATCTTCTGGGTAATTAAATTCATGAGACTTGGATGTGAGCTTTATCCTTTGTCTAAAAATGTTGTAAAAGTATTCAGGGTTGCTATGCCTGACTATGCTAACACCCAAGTGGTAGGGATTAAAATATTTCTCAAAATATACCCATCCACCTTTACTAATCACAAAAAGTGGAACTACAGTGAATCAGGGAAAATAATTCCTTTAGTCCTCCCTGTCATTTCCTTCTCTTGTATCAAGGCAATTTTTCTCATGACCTCTACAAAACCTAACCTTAATATTACATTTTAAGGTATAATATGGGGTTTATCACCAAAACCATAAACCCATAGGACTATGCTCACTGAATATGGGATAATATCTCCCCAATTGTGCTCAATTTTTTATTCAAGAACTCTTTCCTTTCGCCTTAAAAATCCAATGGATCATTAGGAATTCTTGGGGGATTAATTGTCAACCTAGCCCTTATCCTTGAAGTAGAAAAATTATCAAATAAAACATAACTTTGAGCCTCCCAATCCCTAGACATAATTGTACTCCAAGTTTGAACTAATATCTCTTCATCATCTATTGTCTTGATCATGTTCATATGTTCTCCAAAGTAATTAGAATTTTTGAACAATATCATATGCATCAACATTGAGTACCATTATAAATATGGCTTCCCTCCATTCTTCAATTTCACCATCTCTTCATGGATCTTTTGTGGCAGATATGGGGTAATATTATATATTACTATAACATTTGGGTATTGGACCATGACAGTCATGTACATGTAATATAGAGGAATCATTGTGGTAGGGTACTTTCCTAAGACTTGACATAATGCGTAGATTGTAGGTCTCAAATATGGAGCAAAAGCCTCAATGAGAAAAGGCTCTTTAGAACTAGGGCCAGTATAGTATTTTGAACTCCCTATCTTATCCAAATTAGATGGAAGAAGTCTTTGTCTAACATATTATTTTATGTTCTTATACCTCTCTCTGATTTCATCCAAATCAATAGTCCCCAAAGATACAGTAGGTTTGTATAAATCAAAAACATCTTGAAATTCCTTTGCAAATTTTCTATAGAAGATCACCATTGTTTCCTCTTACAAACCTAGAAATTAGATCATATCTGTTAATGACTACCAACGTCAAGTCTACATCCATAAAAAAATTTGGCACTACCAACCTTCCTAGGTCATACTACCATGCATTTGATTCACTATTTGCCAAGTGAGACTATCCATACCACATTTTGAACATACTCAATCTTTTCATAGGCACTTAAGCATATGCAATATGAGTGGTTTTATCATATAACCCTACATGCACAATATTCCCTCCTAAAAACTTTTTCCCTATAGATGTTTCATTTGTTGAGGGTTTTAAGTGGTCTAGGAAATCATCAAATAAATTCCTTTTAAGGCATTTTATTTGGTCTGAATGGTATCTCTGAGGAAACATTTAAAAAATAGGGCTTTCCTTTGATAATAATTTGTTAAATACATAAAATAGGGTTTCTAATAAATTTCAAAAATTTAAAATAAATTTTAATTCAATTTAAACAAATTCTAACCCTATCCCAGTTTCAACACTTAGAAAAAACTTTTCCCCATAAATTTAGGTCAATTCACTAGGAAAATACCATTAAATAACACAAAGAGACAGAAACCCCACTTAAGACTTTTTTTCTTCAAAACAAGACCAAATTATGCACATAAAACTTTTCTCAATCTCCTTCATAACTCTAGAGCACTACAAGAATTTGTGTGAATGTTGAATGATCAAAAATAGGTGGAATTGGCCTATATTATAGTCTTCAATTGCTACTTCAATCTTCCATTAATCCATGCATGCAAAGAAATGACTCAAAAACAATTTGAGTTGAAATTCAAATTTGAGGCTTCGATCTAACCACAACCAAGGATCACAAATAGTCAATCTTACATTGACCGCCAGGTCTACAAATGGGCCCAAACACCAGCCAATAGAAAATCACCATATCATCATACAAAACATGTCATCACCTTGCCCTACATTTATGTAGCCTTCGACAACCAGGGACATGTGGAAACATCTCATGATCCTTCAATGGTTAAACATCTAACAAATTTGATCATGGGATCACGACAACCACTAATCTTGATCTCTCTTTAATTGCCACTCAAACCACAGACATACCTTTATGAAATAAACCTTGATCACATTTATGATCATATTAAAAGATCTGGTTTGAATATTACCATGTGCAAAAATATGATTACTTTAGTTGCCCACCAGATAACATTAATGTAATTGACAACTAAAATAATACAATTCTATAAGTAATTCTCTTAACCAATCATTTTGCAACAACCGTTCACCACCCGCTCCTACATTATCAATTATCCATTGGACCAAGACACATGACAATATCTCATCATCCCACGGTAAATAAAAATCCCACAACTTTAATTGTGGGATCGCAAGAGCCTTTGATCTCTAAAAATATTTATCCAATGACCAACATAGTTCATTTCATTTTTCGGTTAAGAGTTGAGAACATTTTTGCTTTGAATAAAGATAACCATTCATTTCTTGTATGTGCTAAAAAATGGAATATTTAGTATCTTGAGAATTAACCATAAGGATCTCCAAACATAATATAAGGTAACAATTAACACCATAGGCCAACCAAAGTATGACAGATGGCACCTCCTCGTTATTCCATGATCAATTAGGTCCAAGTTGTGACATCATTATGTGATCGTGAATGAACCAAAATATGCCACACAACCCACCACTACAAAAGATAAAGGGACCTGCCTAATATGACCACACAACCCTTAACTTAGGCATTAAAAATATAATGGACCAAGGTGCTAGGACTTAGAAAAATAACGTCATAAGGCCTAAAAAATTGAAAGGGTCTGACACTTAAAACATAAAGTGCTAGGAAATTCATGAACCAGTCCCCTTTAACGATGGCATAACCCATCCTTAAATGACTTAAGTTACTCAAAAAGGTAATGAACAAACAAAGGAATTAAGGGTTTTCTTCAAATGAAACACTTTTCAACCATAGAACCCTAAACCCTAACCTTTAGAGAGCCAATAACACTGTAAACCCTAAAAATTTGACCTAAAGGCCTCTTAGAACTTGTGAAACCTGCAGGACATAAAAATTTACCACCAGAGTCTTGTCTCACGTGAGAATCCCATTCCCACTCATTTGAGTCGAGTCACTACAAGCTTGCACTTTGTAAAATTCCTCATATATCCTTTTGGTATTTTCTACTTCCTTTTGTTTGCGGAGAAATTTCTTCTTGAAATTCTAATTCAAGATGTCTTGCTTTAATTTCTCTTTCTTGGGTCTCCAAGTGGTGTGCAAAGGTTTTGGATCTTCTTGATATCCTAGTCCTCTTTTTTATCCTTGTTGTTTCTCAATGCAATTTCCATGGGCTCTATGATACCTTCTTTCCTTTTACCTATAGGACCTATCTAATCATACCCCATTTGTTACATGAATTGAAATCCTTTTCCATATTGTTCAATAGGTATGGTGATATCTCTTACTTCTTGGGAAATTTTTTCCTCTTCTTCATCCTTGTATAACTATTGTAATATGTCTTTATTTACCTCTTATTCTTCTTTAGTTTGTCCTTGGATAAAGGTCCCATAAAACATTGTCTTTGATTGAGATATATGATGTATAGTAATTTATGGCATTCTATGGGATCTTGGTGACGTAGGAAAATTTGGCATTGACAATGAGTATTCACCTATTCCTTGGTCCTTTAAATTTAGGTGTTTCATCATGCTTGTTAGGGAAGAAATATTTTATTTACTTGAAGAACTAGGTGTATATTCCACTTTATTATTTCCCTTTTAGAAGATGAAGGATTTGAAGTCTCTTTATGAGTATTAGTATTTGTGGAACTAGAACCACCTACTTCTCTATTATGTGGGACAAGGACATCTATCGCTAGTTTCATGGTGTTACAATAATAAAAGGGATTTGAGTCATAGAGAATTATTATTTCTTTCCCTTCAAATGGTTTCTTGAGACATTGATGATAGATAAATGCCACTCTTGCATCTCATGCATCCATGGTCTACCTAGAAGTATGTTATAGGATAGATGCAAGTCAAGGACTTGACACACTACATTATTTTCAATAGGCCCCACTCTGATTGGTAAAACTACCAGTCCTTTGGAAGATCTCTATTTATCATCAATTGCTTTGATAATGATTTTTATTTTTGGATCAACAACATCTTCAGAGTATCCTATTGTACAAACTAATTTTAATGTACAAATATTTAATATCGACCATCCATCTATCAACACTCGTTCTTACTCAATGTTTATGATTTAGGAATTCAATATAAAGGGGGTTATTATGAGGGTGATTTGAAGATATGTTATCTTCTTCAGAAAATGAGAGATAATGAGGTGAAAATAAATGTCCCACCATGTTATGGAACTGATCAACACCCAAATTTTTTAGGTACATTTGTCTCTAATAGACCTTTTTCTAGGATATCTTTGTGTGTTGATGAAAGTTTTAATAGCTCTAAAATGGATATATGTGCGAAGTTTTTTTGTAATTGATCCATGATATCATATTTTTTAGGAGTGGATGTTGTATTGGGAGTTTCCCACTTCAAATTTTCCTTACTTTTATTTCTAGTGACTACATTGGTAAATTCTTTCTCATGTTTACCATTAATCACGATCACATTAAATCTATCATTGAAACCAAAAACATTATTGATAGCATTGTCGTATGAATGGGAAAATTTACCTTTGTTTCCTTGATTATTTTTAAATACTATTCCTTTTCATGGTTCATGAAAGGAGTTTTTAAGCCTATGTGTTCCTCATTTGTTCTATGAACATTCACTGTAATAACTTCATTATTGATCAAATCTTGGATAGTGTGCTTTAGTTTCATGCAATCATTCATCTTGTGACCTTTATTCCTATGATAGTCATGTTAATGAGATTCATTCCACCATGCTGAAATGACACTTGGTTCAAATTCTCTGGCCTCAAGTAATGTGATTTTTTTTATCCAAAATATTTTTTAGTGTCGAATTGAGGGGTTCTACCAATTGTGTAATTTTTTGCCTAGGCGAATATGAGAAGGCCTTGGACTTGTCTTGATTATTTTGAAATATGCTTCACGATTGATTATTGTTTTTGACTAGAGGGTTTAAAAAATTGAAAATGGGTTGTGAAGGCTTCACATTATTGTTATCTACAACCCTATCATTGGTAGCATGTTTGTTTCTTGTCCAGAATTTGGTTTTCTCATTATTGTTATTATTATGATTATTAGTAGAGATTTTAGTATCCTTGTAAAGTTTAACTGACCATTTATGATTAAAGCATATTCAATGGTAATACCATTTTTGATCAATTTTTAAAAAGAAACTGGAAATTATAACTGAAGTCTGATTTTCATTTGTCGAGTCAGGGTGTTTATGAAGATAGCCATATTCTATTTTTTCTAGGATAACACTTGGATACTTAGAAAAGAGTTTCCTCCATAGATGTAAGTATGTCAAGAAAGATTCACCTTCATTTTGTCTAGAATTGCAAGGATCTAACATGGTTATCTCATGTTCAATGTTGTTATGGGTTTATGACTAAACTCCATACTAAGGGTACAAAATTCTTGGATATGGTCTTTTGGATCTATTGTACCCATGTATTTATCAAGTTTAGGCAATTCTACATTTGGTGGAAAGGGTATTATATTCAAAGTCTTGTCAAATGGGTAAGGACAAATACCTTCCAAAGTGTATTGTTTGTGTGAAGTCTCTCTTCTAATGTCATCAACTTGTTGTTGGGGGGATAGAATGTGTTTATTTAAGATTCCTATAGGAGTCACCTCATCCTCATTTTGATTAAGCGTTGAGACATAATAATCATGAGGTAGCTTGACCCTTTGATGTGCTAGGGTCATGAAATATCTTTCCTTATTTATTTCCAACACTGCTTCCATAAGCCTTTGAAATCATGGATCTTATTGTGCTACTTGTACTTTTTATTTAGTAAGTTCTTTGTATTCATCATTATGGACATTATTGTTGTTTTTGTTATCCCTAGCCCAATCATTATCCTCTTGATTCATGTTGAAAGAGTTTTGTGAGTAAATTTGTTGGGTTTAGTCAAAATATGGTGATGTATCACGTGGTGGTTGATTTTTATCTTGTTGTTCTACTAATATAGTTGTCTCTCCATTGGGATTATGATTAGTTGTGAATATATAGGACCTTTTCCTCACATGCATGAAACTATTCTTGAATCACTCTCGAGTTACAAGTCAATTGTGATCAAGTTTTGACAACTAAGGATGAACAAATTTTCAAATTGTGTGGTTGATAGAAAATGAGGTGTATCTAAATGGAGTCTAGATAGTAAAATATTTATCCCAATGATGAAGACTCTTGATTGATTTTGATCTATTGGGTTCTAGGAGAAATGATTTATAATCCCTTGATGTTGAAGTTTTGAAAATCAAGAATCAATGTTGATTTGACGATACTTTCAACTTGATTGGTAGTGAAAATTATTAATTTTTTATCTAAAGTGTTTCACTCAAATTTTGAATTTTTACTCTAAATTTGTTTGATAAATTTAAGGTTTCTTTATTTTCTCAATTTGGATTATTTTTTGCAACATGACTCTTAAATAGAAAGAGAATTATGCAATTGTCCCTAAACACCTAAGGATGAAAACAACATGTGTTCAAATAATTCAAGTTGGTAACCCATTGGGAACAAATAGGAGTTTGCAAACACACATTTCTTAGGCCATTGAGGGTGAATGATTTCTCAGTTTTGATTTTGAGCACAACACACATGTCAGACACTTTGTTTTTCTTCTTTATTTCTACAACAAAGAGTTTATGTTCTCTAACTATTTCCACTACTATAACACAATAAAGACACTTCAAGTAGTCTACCCAAGGAAATTTTGGCTTGAATGTATCAGTCATAGGTTCATGAACTCAGATTTAACTGAACTTGATGCTCTAGAACCTCATGTAGTTTTTCCCCCTTAGAAAAGAGGTGATTCACATGAGAAGATAAAGGGAAAATTATACACTTGATAAGGCCTTCAAGGTGTAAGGGAAATATTTTTGGTCATCAATTCCAAAAATCATTATCCAAACAACCAAGGGAGAACTTCTAATGAGTAGCTTCAGGGGATGAGAATCCCCTTGTGCCATAAATGATACACCATGGATAAATGGGAAGGATTGATATCCATCAAGGTTTTAGTATGAACCGTTCATAAAGAAAACTTGAGTATAAGCTCTATTATAGAGACCTCTCACCCACATAAAAACATGGTTTTGTGCAATCCCAGAGGACTACTAGAAGAGGACTATTTGCAAGATCTTTTTTTAATCACCCCATTAAGGATGAAAAAAATTATTTTATGGTGGGTTGGAATTCCATGGATTTTGGTTGTATCCCACTTGGGTCATTCCCTCTCACCGACCTCGTTAAGGAAAATCTTAGGAGGTATGCTCCCTAAGGATCAAATGCACTATTGAAAAGAAAATTACATTTTGAATGGGTATGATATTTTGATCACCCAGTTAATAGGAGAGTATATCCATACCACATCAAATCTCCAAGCATGTCATACACAAGATTAATTTCATGACTTTTTTCTAACTAAGGGAACTTTGGGTAATTATAGCATTTTGGTTACCCAGTTAAGGGGAGAACATATCCCTATCAACTTAGACTGCAAACATTGAAGTCCCCTAATTAATATATTTTTAAATTGATAACCTATTGTTTTCAAATGAAATTGCCACACATCAGATTGTAAGGATTAGAATGTGCCCCTTTCAGAAATTTTAGAAATGTTTTTTTTTCTTTTTGTTTTTCTCCTTCAATGGTATCAAGCTTGTGATCAAAGGTTAGTATCCCACGATTAGCAAGATAAAAATAATCCAAAATCCAATGACCAATGATTTATTTAAAATGAGCATTTCTATCAACCTCCAAGTTATAATTTGCTTGATAGAGAATTATAATATGTGCATAATAGTCATAATAATTACCTTCCTCTTATGTTCTCTCAGTTTATTTCACCCACTCAAGCTTAAAAGAATGTGTAAGCATTTTCTTCAATGCCTTCCTCAATCTAAAACTGGGGATCCTTCTAACAAATTTCTTGAATTTTATGATAAGTTAGTTGTTAACATGTTCTAATCATCCTAATCTCAAGACACAATTCAATAAACATCAGCCATAATTAGATTCAGTCCTAAAGTTAGGAATTGACATAAGAACTAGGATGTTTATGCAAACATTATATTTTAATTGATAATCTCAGAGGGTAGCAATAAACCTATTAATTATCTCTCTCTTTCCTCTTGCACTCAAAGTCTCTCAATAATCTTCTCTAGATGTGATTGATGTTAGGTCCAAAATGAGGGAAGCACAACTAAGAGGGGGGGGGGGTGAATTAGTTGTACTTAATAATTTTAATTTCACTTTAGCCACTTAGATATAAAGATAGAAAGTTATGAAAGATCCACAAAATACCAAAATTTTGTTCTCGAGGAAACCCAGTTAAGGTAAAACCTTGGTAGGATTCAAAACCACAAGATGAATGTACTCTGCTAAAAGAATGCGAGGTTAAGAAAAAAATAGAGAATAAATGATGTACAAGAAACCACATGCTTAAAACCCAATTTTCAGGCTCACTTCTCACAATATAATTACAGACCTAGACCTTAGTTGGGTTCACTGATCTATCTTCAATTACAACATGGTGGATATACATTCCATTACAACTGAACTGACATATAGAATATCCAATGCCAATACAGTTCCAATGAAGTACAAACATGACCTTAAATAGAAAATACAAGTATCTGAAATTCTCTCTCTCTCTCTCTCTCTCTCTCTCCACACAATTATAAAATGATCTCACATTTATACTGATAAAAAATAATCAGCCACTAGGTTAGCTAAGACCTATTATAATAAAATATATTAAAATTAAAATCAATTTCCAATTCCATTCAAATGAATCTGGATAAGACTTAGATAGGAACCAAATATTAAACCATGAACACTATAGGGTTTTACCACAGAAAAATCAAGAATTGCAACACGTTACTCCATCAAGTTGGATAAGACCTAAATAAAGAAATGCCAACACACTACCAAAACAAAAAATCCAATCACCTCAAACTATGCATTCAAATAGAAAAATCATCATATAATCATATTTGCAAGAGTCAAATAGTTATTCATAATATGTTTTCATTGATGGAAATTATATAATTTACTCTTGGTCAGTTATAATATAAATTTCCTACTAAACTTTGTGGTGATGAATAAAACTAAGTATGAAGGAACAACTAAGGATACAGTTTCAGAGATTGAGACAACACAAACAATGGTCAAAGAATTAGATGATGTGAAGCTCAATATTTATTATAGACATCATGGTATATCTAATCCTCTAACCACAAATTTTTATGATACGAAATGATGGAGATATGGTTTATTGTGTATCCATTGACAAAGAATTATCTTATTGGATCTTGTAGCATGTTACATCGATCAACGATCCTATCAGATCAATGATCTAATCCATTGGATGACAGATCTAGTTTGGGCCAACCTCCTATTAGCACTTTTTCTTGCAACACTTACCTAATGATGACAATATACCTTATATACTTGAATGCAACCTCTTTTAGGCAAGAGAAAGGCTAATTGCTAAGGATTGGATAATATCCTTCTTCATTTTTGAGCTCCACAGACTCATGCAGGTATTACCTTTTAAAGATTACTGAAATTTCAGCCTATGTATTTGGTGGATTATTTCATTCACTGGATATGTACCTAAAAGCTCACTGTAACAACTTATAGAATACTTTAGAGATTTCAATGATTGATTTGAAATCGAGTATTATAAGCCAGGCTATAGTTTTGATAACATGAACCAATGAGACAAGGACTTTCATCCTTCTTCCTTTTGTTTTTAGGAGGGATAACCCAATGATTCACCCTCTAAAGAATCAACAAAATGGACAATATCCTACTAATATAAGTCCTTAATGAGTTTAGCTCATTTGTTCTAAAAACTAGATGGAATTGATTAATTTGTGTATAACTGAATGGAGAAAACACTTTTTCAGCAATCTCTAGATTAGTGCCTATTCCTTAGCCAAAGAGTAATGAAAACATATGCCAGCAATAAAAAACTAATGCAATAATGAAGAATGCCTTACAAACTTCATACAATCCAGATTGGATGCCTTACAAACAATCTACTCAACTCAATACTTCTTCATCAGACCTTCACAACCATGTCCTGCTCTCTGAAATCATTTACAAAATTTAACTCTCTCCTTGAGAAAGACTCACAAATGATTAGACACACTACCTTGTAGTAGGTATATTTCATATGCCTTACAAATGAACTATACTAGAGCA
>MU227927.1:4491330-4522025 GCA_018584345.1 Thuja plicata
TTAGATGGTTCATAGTTGTGAGGCCCTCGTCCTGAGAGCAAATTTCAAAACCCCATCTAGATAGAAGGCAACAGGTCGAATCACCCAGATAGGCAGGATGAATAACTCATATTCAGTCTTGTTTGCATCTGGTGAAGAATGACTATGTTGAAGTGTGTGGTTGATTGAGAAGGCCAAAATTAACTCATACAACCATAACTTCTCGCGACCATGCGACCAGATACCACGTGTTACTTTCGCCAAAATTTGTTTTCCTCCAATTTTGGGCACAAAAACTGAGGTGGTCAAATGACTGGGTGCATGCGTGGATAGCCTCCTCATCAGCTTCACATTTCATATGTTTGTGTTTTTCCTTATATGCATTTCAAAATGCTCTTGCAGGATGAATGTGGGATTAAATTTCCATATGGGTTGAAAGCATTTTCAAAATTTGGCTCAAAATTTGGGGGTTTGACCATGCATCTATTCCTCCAGCTCTCAAGAGCCCACCAAGAGCCTCTGGGATCTTTTACTTATTTGATATACTAAGAATTTTAGTATATAAATACTAAAAATGGCCACTACAGAACGAATGTGGGACAAAAGAATCACACAGTTTTCGATTTTGCTGAAAGTGTGAGGAGAACTACTCACCAACTGCACTGTTTCTTTGCCAATAAAGACCACCAATGTGTTTTAATGCTCTAGGTGCCCCTCTCCATGGAGTCACATCTGTAGATTTTACTTCAAAACTTTTCAAAAACCTCTTCTCTATCTATCGCAGTAGCTGGTAATACTGTTTGCAAAGTAGTTTATATTTAATGTTTTAAAATCTCCAACTTCCCTCCACTCACAACTTGCGCAGGATATAATGCAATGAAGATTATAGTTTTAATGTTAAAAACTTCATAATACCCTTCCTGTCTGCACAACACACTATGCATTTGATGTTTTTCAACTTTACAATTTAAAACAAACAAACCATGATTCTCCTTTTGCTGCGTGGCATTCATTCTTTGCAGATTTTAAAACAAAACATCTTAAACATCCTTCATATTACTCTGCGCAAGCTATTAGAATCCTGTTTGAATTACTTGGCTTGGTCTCCCCTCCATTGGTAGCGTAGATTCTTGGGTATGATATTCTGGGCTTTATATTACAAAAGCCTCTAAATGCTTTGTATTGCGCACGACATCAAGGAAGTGAAGTCTCTTAAAATTTCTGAACACACATCACACAGCCCTCTTTAAATATAACACAGACAACATTCTCCCAGCGCTAGTGTTATAGTCTTTAGTTTATTTTGTTTAAAATGCTTTCCCTTCAAAATCTGTCCATTACACAATTGGCATTGTTACTTTCTTGAAAGCCCTTGTTTTCAATGTGTATTAAATATAGTTACAACTTTAAACTACCAGCCAAATGCATTGCGCAAGCTTGACATTCATATTTACAATAGAAAGAGTCAACAACCTCTGTGCTCCATGGTGATCTTCTCCTGAAAACATCATAAGCTGCTTGGCAGCCATGAAACTAAAGTTTGTGTCCATTTTTCATATCCTTTGTGTAAACTTTTCCGGTTCATGAGATCCTCCATCATTTTCTTTTATTGGAATGCATACTTGTAAGTAGAGATCTTACACACCACATTCTAAGTGAACTTAAATTGCAAGGGAAATCATATTCAGGTGGTATAGAAATCACTGGAAGAACATCAACCCATGTCAATCCCACATTTGTAGCTCCGTATCCACTTCCATCTTTAAATTTTTCCTTGGCGACTATACCATCCATTGGAAATTGACATGAAGTTTAGAAATAAAAAAAGGCTTATTTGTGTAATTGATAACCCAATTAGAACCCTAGGAGGAGTGTTCCTTATCATAATGTAGTAATTGGAAAGTGAAACTGTGCCCTCTCTGACTACATGATTGATTTACAATCTTAGTTCCATTATGCATTGTCAATCTTCATAAATTGCCTCTCGAACTGAATTCATAAAGTCACCAAAGTAAACCTTCAGAATCTGAACATCTGATCATGGGATCAATGTCATGTGTAGAACATAAATCCTCGGTTTTCTTCTTCTGAAAACAAATTATTCAACTGATACCAATCTGCAAAAATAGCATCCAAACACTTTTTTGAACTTAAACCATGCAAATATGTAGGAAACTGATTTGGATTTAAATTGGAAAAGTGATCAATTGGATTGATCAAAATCTAGAAATCTTCAAATGAGTTCACTCCTAGGTCTAAAATGCAGATGAAATTTCAATTATGTCTGACCTCGAACTAGGTGAAAATAAGGAAACCACAAAGTATGTCATTTAATTATGAATTCTGCATTTTTAGAGAAACTTCATTAAATTGGAAAAGGAAAGGCTCTGGAAAAGTGGATAAATGGATTGGCAGGAATCTGTAAATCCTCAAGTGAGTAGATTCCTATGTTTACAATATGAGGGATAGCTCAATTGTCCAAAATGTTCAACTGGGTACACATTCTCAAAAGCTCAAAGTAGACAACTTAGCAATTTTGTACTTGAAAACACAGGAAATCAGAATTATTCACAAATGGAATGGCTCCAGAAAACTTGTCATCTGATTTCATAGGCATCTAAAAACTGGAAATATTGGTTCATTATCATGATTACAATACCTGGGAACACACCATGATGTCATACCTATCCATTTGATCAAAGATGCAGGCCTTCAAAATGAGGTATTCAGAAATCTGCATTCAACCACTTTTGGAAATTTAACAAAGTGCCAACGGAAGCAGACTGGCAAATTGCTCAAATGGATTCATCATGATCTGGGATCTAAAACATAAAATATCTGATATACATGTAACATATTCCCAAAGTGATGGCTTATGAAACTCAATAGGGTGAGAAGTATTCAGAAGCAAACTAGGGCCCAGACAGCAAAATGACACTTTAGCAAAATGCAGATTTAGGTGACCACCACCAAATGACTACTCCCTAAACATGTCAGATTTGAAATTAAGGAGCTGGAACCCACTGCATATGTCAAATGAAAGGCATTGAAGTCTTTTCCCAATTTTTACCTCATGAAAATCATTCGGGTATCCTTTACAAGCATTCTAACTGAGCCTTCTCACACAAAATTTTCAAGGGTACTTACTTTGCTTAACTGAAAATTTTAACATGGTCACTCCAAATTTGTTCCAAATTTAGGAGTACCAACACCTCCTATGCAATAAATTTTGTTTGGTATAGGTTAGCATTGAGTTTTGGTCATAATTATGATTCAAGGAAAGTGCGTGTTTAATATTTTCATGTTGGAGCCAACTAAGTTAATGTTATGAACTTGTGATCGAGTATATAAGATCGAGTTTTTGATGTGAAGAAATAAAATATGAATGTGATGATATGCAAGGTATATTGATTTAAGATTGGTAGCTTATGATATCTATGGAGCTGAGTTTAGTTTTGGGACTGTAATTTCTTCCTATATTGTAATTAATATTTGATTATTGAACCCGATTGAGGTCTGGATAAGTTTTTACTAACTAAGCAGTGTGCTCTAGACAGTAAGCTTGAATTCATGTGGATTACTCTCATATATACTTATAACTTTAACATGGTACTTATTATTGTAGTAGTGAGATTTTTGTGGGTTTCATCCCAACCGAGGTTTTTCCCTTAACTAGGTTTTCCTCGATAACAAATAATGTTGTTGTGATGTGGATGTTATTTATCTTGTTATGTTTACATTTTATTTGTTGTGGATTTAAGTTGTGGCTTTGGTTTATTAAGTTTAAATTTACTGTTTCAATGATTCACCCCCCCCCCTCTCAGTGCTTCCTAATCCTAATAATTGGTATTAGAGCTTAGATCCTTGGAAGAAGTTTAACAACTTGAGGAAGATCCTAATGGAAGCATCTAGCAGTACTAAAGAATCTCTTGAATTCTCTAGAAGAATTGGATAAATCCAATGCTCACATTCATGATCTAGAAGGAAAGTTTTAAGAGGAAAATAAATTCATTATCAATTTGAAGGAATACTTATAGTATAGAAGAAAAAGAAAAGACCTTGTGGGTCAGTTATCTTTGAAAGGTAGTGACTCTGCATCTACTGAAGAAAACAAACCTAAAGAGCATGATCTGATTTAAAAGGAAAGAGATAATATAAAAATGAGATGAAAGCCATGAAAATCAAAATGACTAAAGAAATGGAAGCAAAGAAGATACTTGAACAATCATTGAAGGACAAAAGTGAATAATGCTGCAAGATCAATAGTGAAGTTGGACAATTGCAAGTTTTTCTTGAAGAATCTAGACACAATGAGCAAGAACTAGAAAGAGTTAGTGATATATTGAGAACAGATCTAGCTGATGCTATAGAAATTCAAGAAAATCTCATATCTAGATTTGAGAAGCTTGATGAACAAATTTCAAGTCAAAAACTATATGGAGATAAGAATGGCTTAGGGTATGAAAAAGGAGAATGTTCTAATACTGGTGAAGAAAATGATGATTTGATAGAGAAACTTAAAGAGATGCCTTTAAAGAAAACATTTGAACAAAGATTCAATGGGAGATGTTATAAATGAAATAAGCTTGGACATAGGGAAAATGAATGCCAAATAATTTCAACACCTTTTTCTAGATATTATTTCACATGTTGGTAATATGGACACAGATCTCAAGAATGCAGATCTAGATACAGACCCAATTCTAATGGAGGAAACCCTACATGCCATAAATGCAACAAATTTGGACATATTTTAGGGAATTCTAGATTGAAGAATAATTCAGTGAATCAGAGGTATGCAAATACAAATGTTGTATGTTACAAATGCAATAATTCTCATTATAAAGCTAATAATTCTAGAGTGAATGCATTGATTGGAAGAAACAATGTAAGAAGTTACATTAATGAAAGAAGAAGTAAAACATTATTTACCTACAAGAAAGAAGGACATATTGCTCAATATTGCATATCTAACAATATAGAAAATAGAATAATGAGTCTGGTGACAAAGGCAAGAATCATATGCTAGTTGATGAAACCCGAAAGATAATGGAGAAGACATGGGAAAGGAACGAACTAATTGATTCATTAGGTCAGATCGCACTAGCTTCTGGTGTGGATCCTCCATCATCAAAAAATTAGGTTATAAGACATAAGGGGAAATTTTTGTCAGAAAAACCTATGACACCTGATGAATTGAAGAAATATTAACTGTGATAAAATATTTAGTTGTAGAATGATTTAGAGAAGCTATGTTTGAGATCGCAAAATTTTTCATAATCATATCGATGATTATAGACATATACACCAATCACTAGTTTTGACATCTTTATGGAAGGTTAGGGCATGAACGACATTTAGTGAAAAATTCTGATCAAATTTGAAGGATAAAAGGGTATTTTGAGACTTCATTTAACACCTTTCATTCTACAAATCAAGTGAGAACCTTTGTAGAAGGATATTCAAAAATGATTTGTGCTACTAACTAAATTCAATTGCAAACCCTAGGGAAAAGAAAAAGGTATTTATTCCTGTTAAATATTGTCAATTTTATCAGTTAAGTCATGGATACTCCGAAAATAGTGAATGTGTTTGAGAAACCATATTATGAATTCAAGTTTCACCCATACACATCTATGGAAGATAATACCAAAGGTGAATTTTCCCATGTGCCACATGGAGTTTTGCATGTAAAAGATATTCATGCTTACATTCACTCTAAATTGGAAGAATTGAGAGATTACAAAACTTATGAGTAGTATGATTCTCTCTGTGTTGATGGTGTATTGAAAGATGAATTTTAGAAGGTAAACTAGATTGACCTAGTGCAGTTCAAGGACTTTGTAGTATTTCATGAACCCAAATGGATCAAGATAGTGCTTAGCAGAATTCATGATTAGTTCTTTTGGCTCGAAGACAAACCTATAAATATTAAGAAGGAACTTATTCATGTGGTTATAAGATTTAGAAATATCGGTGAAGCTCCTAATCTAGAATCTTTGATGAAAGATATTGTGGAAATGTTAACTCAATATACATGGGATAGGAGAGTGATGAATTTAAATGACATTATTAAACTAGATGTGAGATTCACCTCGATGTTTCTATTAGGAATAACAATCCACCAACAAAATTGAGAGGGGGGGGGTGAATTATTTGTGAGTTAGATTATTAAACATTAAACATTATAAACCAAAATTTTAATCCAAATGATAACACAGTAAATGAAACACCATAACATAATCCTTTGTTGTCGAGGAAACCCTATAAAATGAAAAAACTTGGTGAGAATTAGCACCCACAAATAGTGTACTGAGAGGATAGTATCCCTGCTAAAAGATTTAGCCCTGTTAGGATCTTATTAATGCATTATAGTACATAGTCCTTGTTAAAGGATAAACACTATTAGGAGTCAAGAGTAATAGTAGGATCACTATCTAGGTACACTGCCTGAAGAAGGTTGAATACACCCTCAAGAATTACTATCCAAAATACAAGTGTATATCTCATACACAAGTGTATATGAAATATATAATCCAATAAAATATCTGATAGAAACTATCTTTGCTTGATCAATTCCAATGAAGTCTCTTAATCACAACCTCTACTCTACATGTAGCAGACTTTGCACAAACAAGCTCGCAACTTCCACACTTTTTTGACACCACACACTCCACAAAAGAAAACAAATTTATTTTATACAGAATTACAATAAGCAAATAGGTCTTCCAATTAAGACTTCCCCAATGCACAAATAATTACAAAACCCCTTGCTAAGATACACACAGTACCTATAGAAATTAAGACTTCCCCAATGCACAAATAATTACATAACCCATTTCTAAGATAAAAATGGTACCTATAGCAAGTAAACATCAATTACAAATCATAAATATAATCCACGATCCATAATCCATGCTTGCAATCCATATTACATGCTCCATATTTGAAGTCGGCCCCAAATAGGTCTTTTCAAAAATATATGCCACAACTAACGTCACGAAGAGTCCTACGACCCAAGAATCATTAAAAAAATTCCTCAACATTTATTTTTACATTCCCCAAGCTCGTATCACATGAATCCATATCGCATGCAAGTTATCCTCAAAACTCAGAGACTAACTATATGATAGTTCATTGTCACTGTCCAGTACCCAATCTTCACTAAAACATCTATAACTTTCTCCATATGAACTATTAATCCAAACAAACTTAGACATAATATCAAACAACATCTTTGTACACATCATCATCTTCACACATTCTGAATTAATTGTAGTATCTATACACTTCTGTCAATCAAATAAACAACATTAACAACTAGTCTATTCTGTCTCAATAGAAACATATGTTGACATCAATGAGAAAACATGAATTCCAAAACAACAACAAAAACCAATTCCAAAAATCTCCCCCTTTGGAATTTATGGAAACATATGGGAACATCCATCAACTTGAAAGTACTCTCTCTCAATACAATCTTCTCAATATCCCCAACACAACTCTCACTAAAATAGTATGTATTTTAATACTGAATCTCTCCCCCTTTGACAACAATGGAAAAGGGTGTCATTATTCTAATTCTAACCATCTTTCCTATGAAAGGTGTAGCTTTTTCAAATCTTCATGCTTGCAAAAAATAGATGCAAAATCACCCAAATGTGTTATATATTGTTCCTATGATCACTCCCCTCGAGGAGTAGATCCATACATCAAGTACATCATTCCTGCATCAATTTAGTTATCATAAGGAGGGTCTCTCACTCCAAGCATACCCATGAGATACTCACAGGCATCTTTTGGAAAAAGGTTTTGTAAATATATCTACAATTTGTTCCTTTTTGTTGATATACTCTAATCTAATCTCCTTCTCTACAACCTTGTCTCCCCAGAAATGATACTTAATGGAATTATGTTCTTTCTTCAAATGCATAACTATATTATTTGACATATTCACTGTGCTAGTGTTATCACAATGGATAACCACTGGATCATCAAAATTTATCCCAATGTCCTTCAACATTTGCTTCATCCAAAAAATCTGCATGTAATTTATAGCAGTAAAAACATACTCTGATTCAGCAGTAGACTAAGCTATAAATTCCTGCTTTTTACTTAACCAAGAAACCAATCTTTTCCTAAGAAAGAATGCACCACCACTTGTAATCTTTCTATCATCAACATTTCCTGCCCAAGAAGCATTAGTATACACATGCAAAAAAAAATCATCATTTTTTTATAACATAAGCCATAATCTAGTGTTCCTTTCAGATATCTAAATATTATTTTTACAACAACAAGGTGGGGCTCTTTAGGATCTTCTTGATAGCTTGCCACAATTTCAACTGCATTAGCAAACTCTGGTCTAATGTGAGTCAGATATTGTAGGCCTCTAATCATAGATCTGTACTTTATCTGAAAACACTCTAAGATCCATCAGTAGTTGTAAGCTTGTGACTAGTAACCATAGGTTTTCCAACAGGTTTACAATCTTCCATTCCAAACTTTTTGAACATTTCTTTAAGATACTTGGTCTAAGAAATAAAAATACCATTCTTGTTTGGATTGATTTGTAGCTCAAGGAAAAATCTCATCTCACGAATCATTGACATCCCAAATTCCTTTTCCATTTCCTTAGAGAAATTTTTACTCATTTCATCATTCCCTCCAAAAATGATATCATCTACTAAAACTTCAACTATTAAAATTCCATCTTCACTAGTTCTTAAGTACAAATTACTGTCTGCATTACCTTTTCTAAAACCAAGATGAAGTAGACACCTATCCAATCTAGCATACCGTGCTCTAGGTTCTTATTTCAGTCCATACAAATCCTTCTTTAACTTGCAAACCATGTCATCATCTTTTGTTAGAGGAAATCCATCAGGCTGTTCAATATAGACTTCATCCTCTAGATCTTCATTTAGAAATACAGATTTCATATCCATCTGATATAGTTTGAAGTCTTTGTGTGAAACATATGAAAGAAATAATCTTATAGCCTCAAGCCTAGAAATAGGAGCAAATGTTTCTTCAAATTTTATTCCTTCTTTTTGAGAGTAGCCTTTACAAACTAGTCTTTCCTTATTTCTTACAACCATTGCTTCTTCATTCATCTTGTTATTGAAAACCCACTTAGTTCCAATAACATTATTATCTTTAGGTCTAGGAACCAGTTTCCAAGTTCTTTTTTTCTTTGTCTATTCAAATTCTTCCTACATAGCCTTAGTCCATAATTCATGTCTACATGCCTCATCAGTAGTTTGTGGTTCAACTTGAGAAATCAAGAAAATTTCATCTCTTAATCTCGATCTTGTCATCATGCTTTTATTTGCATTGCCAATAATTTTATTTTCAGGATGGTTTTTCTTAACATACTTTGAAATCTTAGGAATTTCAATAGGATCATTTGAGACATCTTGACATACCTTGATCGTGATCAATCTCAAAAGGTTCTTCTTGATCTGCAATAACCTCCTTGTTCTCTGTAGTTTGGTTATAGTTTATAGTTATACTTATTATTGTTGATATATTACTATCAACAATAAGTATGAAATACCTTTCACAATAGTAAGATCTTGTTCTTGTAAGACCACACAGATATGTATGCACCAGATCCAACTTCCCTTTTGCTAAGTAAGATTTTCTTTTAAAAATGCTTCTAGTTTGTTTCTCTATTACACATTCTCAACACATGGTGTTATTCAATTTCACAATCTTCAGCAGGTCTCTAACATCATTAGTAATACTTTCCTTCACAATATTATCATAATTCACATGAAAAAATATTCTATGCCATAACCAACTGTCATCAACCTTCGCAACAAAACAAGAATCCTCAGATCTATTCAATTCAAATACATTACCTCTTGACTTAGTACCAGATGCGATCAATTCTCCTAACTTATTTATGATAAAACTTTTCTCATCAATGAATTTTAATTGATAACCTTTTTCCACCAGTTGTCCAACACTCAAAAATTATGCTTAAGTCCATCAACAAGTAACACATCATTAGTATTTGTATTTCCATCCAAAGAAATAGATCCAACTCCAATGATAGGCCTAGGAGTGTTGTCACAAAATCTTACAACAACACCATCATACTTGGTTAGCTTAACAAATTTATTTCTATCACCAGAACCAATATCTATGACCCATTCAGATTTATTTTAAACATGTGACACTAGGGATTTCTCTTCATGAATAGGTTCATCATCCTTGATAGCAATAAATCCAATCTCATCATAATCAATAAGATCATCATTAGAAACACCTTGACTAGCATAGTAACATTCCTTGTCCTTGGAATACTTAGATCTATAAAAATTATATTTGTGTTTAGGAATCCTTGTAGGACATCTAGATGCAAGATGACCTATCTTATTGGATGAAAAAAATTTATGAGGTAACTTTCCTTCAAACTTACCCTTACCTCTATTTTCTTTTCTAGTGATCAGGGCCACAATTTCATCTAGCTTCCTTTATTCTTCTAGTATCTTTTCCCAGTCATGGGAATATTGACCAAGCTCTTCTCACAAGTCACTTTTTCTGGTGCTCGCACTCCCTGATAAAGTATTTTTATTATTATGCACATTCATCTTGAATGCTATCTCAACCTTAGGTAATGAATCTCCCAGCTCTACGACCTCAAAAGTAGTTAATTTTTCAATCAACAATCCCTATTGAAGTTCATCGTCAAAGGTATGATCTCCTCTATGGCTTGCACTTTAATTTTGTAAACAGGTCTCAAAGATCTCATAATTTTTTTGATCACTTATTCTTCATTGTATGTGCCTCTAGAGTTTCTAATTCTAATAAAAACCACTGTTACTCTCTGTACATATACTCTAATATTATCATCATATTTCATTTTCAAATTTTCCATGTCTCCAGTTCTACAACTTTTCCTACTTAGTAAACTTAACTCCTTCATATAGTGCTTCCAATCTTGACCAAATTTTATGTGTGAAATCTAAGTCTTTAACCTCTGTGAATTCACCTTCAGAGAGTGCACTAATCAATGCTTCTCTTACAACTATGATATCAGAAAACAACTTCTTTTCATCATCAATATCTTTATCTAGTTTGTATTTAGTTTTGGTCAGCTCATGTTTCTTTGTAATCATCCAATAGTCAATTCCCAAACACAACAAATGAGTTCTCATTTTTTTCTTCCAACTATCAAAGTTTTCAGGATCAAACTTCAGACTATCCTTCTTTTAGTATTCCATTTTGCATGATCACCTCAAGTTGTTAAGCTTTCTTTCTAAGGACCATAAGCTCTGATACCAATTGTTAGGAATAACACTCCACCAACACAACTGAGAGGGGGGGCGGGCGAATCAGTTGTGAGATAGATTATTAAACATTAAACATTATATACCAAATATTTAATCCAAATGATAACACAATAATGTAACACCATAACACAATCCTTTGTTATCGAGGAAACCCTTATAAAGGAAAAAACCTAGTGAGAATTATCACCCATAAATAATGTACTGAGAGTATAGTATCCCTGCTAAAAGATTTAGCCATGTTAGGATGTTATTAATGCACTATAGTACATAGTCCCTATTAAAGGAAAAACATTGTTAGGATTCAAGAGTAATAGTAGGCTTACTTTCCAAAATACAAGTGTATATGAAATATACAATCCAATGAACTGTCTTATAGCAACTTTCTTTTCTTGATTAGTTCCAATGAAGTATCTTAATCACAACCTCTACTGTACATCTAATAGACTTCACATAAACAAGCTCACATCTTCCACACTTCACTGATACCACACACTCCACAAAAGAAAACAACTATCTTTTATACAAAATTACAATAAGAAATTAGGTCGGCTAATTAAGACTTCACCAATGTACAAATAATTATATAACCCCTTGCTAAGATACAAACGGTACCTATAATAAGTAAAAATCAATTACAACTCATCAAATATAATCCAAGATCCATAATTCATGCTCACAATCCATTACACACACTCCATCTCTGAAGTCATCCCCAAATAGGACTCCTCTAGAACACATGCCACAACTGACGTCACCAAGAGTCCTACAACCAAATAATCATAAAATTCATTCCTAAACATGTCTTTTTTCATTTTCCAAGCTTTCATATCATGAATCCATATCGCACACAAATTATCCTTAAAACTCAGAGGCTAACTCTGTCATAGTTCACTGTCACTGTCCAGTTCCCAGTCTTCACTAAAACATCTATAACTTTCTCCATATGGAATATTAAGCCAAGAGACCTTAGACATAAGATCACACAACATCTTTGTACACATCATCATCTTCGCACATTCTGAATACACCATAGTACCCATACACTTTTGTCGGTCAAATAAGCAACAATAATAACTAGTCTGTTCTGTCTCAGTAGAAACATATGTTGAAATTAGTGAAAAAACATGAATTTGAAAAACAATAATAAAACCAATTCAACCAGATTCTTGGATACAAAGTATATCACAATAGAATATTATATTCTATTTCAGCTACAATCATTCACATTTCTTATTGAATGTTGAAGGAGGACATGATGTTTGATATTTTTTAGATCTTAAGGAAGCAACTTCTAAAGAATTTGGAAAATGTCAAGAAGGAAAAATCATAGAAATTCAAGGATGGTTCTTTGATAGTTCACCTATTCTTTTATTTAATGAGTCACTTTCCTATAATTTCAAGCATTAAATGGCAGAAGAACATCCCTGCAACACTTAAAACTTCTAAATTCTATCAGATGTAGAAGAAAGATGATGTAGATGAATTGATTTATGGTCATTTAAAGATGTTTTAGAAGAAAATACATAAAATGGAAAGGAAATAAAAGGATATTGTTGAAAATTATGTTGATTTAGTATGCTTTATGGTGGAAATAGATAAATGTTGTATGGAAGCAGTGAAACCTAGAATAATGTGGATACAACCGATGGGTTGTGAGGCAATTCCTGAACTTGTTGAATGATATGTTTTGATTACTGGAAAAAGTAGGTTTTGAAGGGGACCTGAAACCCTTTACAAAGCATGAAGAATAAGATAGGAAGAAAAAGGATCAACCAAAAAAAGGATGAAAATAATGATCTGACATAAGGAGGGATGGCAGGAGGGGTCAAAGGCTCTCCCAACTACCAAACCAACTTGCAGAGATAATGTAGAAACAACAACAACATAGTTAGAGAATAAATAACAAAGATCCTTTTCATTGATTGATAAAACTCATTACATGTTAGGTTGTAAGGCCTTCCCAGTTTAGGCTATATACATTCAATGAATTAAAAATTTATCTTCATACATGCAAGGTCACAGATCTTCTTTACAGATAATTCAATCTTTCTTCCTTTAAGTTCTAAAACTGATATCAAAATCCTACTGAAGCACCAGAAATCTCTAAACCAAGAACATAGAAACAAATATATACAAGAGTCCAACAGAGAGGTCAGTGCTTAAATCCATAAGTGAGACCCATATTTAGGTCCACACAGATCCCAAAGAGAGAAAACATATTAATTAAACCACACAAATTAACTATAGAAGTCGGCCACTAGATCCAACTCCAAAAAAAAAAAATTGTGAAAAGAATGACCGAGCAACAGAGTGACTTGGCAAAGGAACACCCCGAGAAAAAGGAAACAAACCTGAGCATTAGAAGAGAAACCCGAGAAATAGAAAATGAATAAGAATGCCCGAGAAACAGAACTTGAGAAACAGAAACAAGCATGCCTGAGTGATAGAAACCAAAGCAACAAAGACCAACTTAGAACAAGCATAACCAAGCAAAAGACCCGAGCAACAGACTACTTCTTGAGCAGCCTCCAAACAAACTAAAGAACAAAACAAACATCTTTTTGGTTGAGCAGGATTGCCAATGACCCAAGATTCTCTTTCATTAGACACCTAGGGTACAAGAAATGATTCCCTGAATCATTTATTAGGTCCAACCTGAAATGAATCCAACCTAGATTGAGAAATCCAAGATGATTCCTTAATCGGTCTGTTCTTCCACTTTACCAGATACTCCATGTATTCCTTTCCTCTTGTACTTCTGCCAATTCTTTATTTTAAAATTTGTTCAACTTCCTCTATATGCTTCTTAGGATAATCACTTGGTATTGTCAATTCTTCATCAGGTTCATGATATTCATACAAGTCTGAAATATTGAATATAGGTGATATATCCATGTCATTAGGTAATTCTACTTCATAAGCATTTACACTATCAAATCTTCTCAGTATTCTGCAAGGACCAAATTTCTTCATCTTCAATTTTCCATGTGTTCCAATAGGAAATCTACCTCTCTTAAAATGAACCATCACTACATCACCAACTTCAAATGTTTTATGTCTTCTTGATCTTTCTGCACTATCTTAGTACTTCTGATTACTTTTCTCCAGCTTTTGTTTTACCTCTTCATGCAATGTCTTCATGAACTCAACAAATTCTTCTGCTTCAACACTTCTTTTCTCTTCTCCAACAATATCTCTCAAGTCTAATATACCTCTCAGTTTTGTGCCATGAAAAATCTCAAAAGGTGTCTTTCGAGTACTTCTATTTACTAAACTGTTGTATGCAAACTCTACTTGTGCCAACATTAAATCCCAATTACTTGGTATGTCTCCAACTAGGCATCTGAACAAATTGCCCAAACTTTAGTTTACAACCTCCATTTGTCCATCATTCTATGGATGAAATGTAGAACTAAACTTCAACTCAGTATCCAACTTCTTCCAGAGTGTTCTCCAAAAATAACTTACAAATTTACTATCTCAGTCAGAGATGATACTCCTAGGTAATCCATGCAATTAGACAATCTCCTTAAATAAAAGATCTTCTATATGTATTGAATATGATTTTTTCTTACATGGTATGAAATGTGTCATCTTAGAAAATCTATCCACAACAAAAAATATGGAATCATTACCTCTTGTTGTCTTAGGTAAGCCAAGAACAAAATCCATGCTGATATTAGTACTCCAAGGTTTATCAGGAACAATAATTGGTGTATACAAACCAATATTCTGACTTATTCCTTTTGCAACTTGACAAACCCCATATATTTTCACAAATTTATGAACATCCTTATACAACTGAGGCCAAAAATACCTTTCCTTAAGAAAACTCAATATTTTATCAATACCAAAATGTCCAGCCAACCCACTACTATGTTTCTCCTTAATCAAATTAGTTCTCATTGAACCTCTAGGTATACACAACTGAATACCTTTGATCAACATATCTTCCTGAATGAAATATTCTTCATACTTATTTGATTGATTTGAATTAGGTGCTTTGCACACTCTCCACTACTCAAAAAAATCAGGATCACTTTCATACAAATTCTTCATGTCATCAAAACCAAGAACCTCAATTCTCATTTCAGTCAACAAAGATCTTCTTATACTCAATGTATCAACAAGTCTATTATAAAATCCACTCTTATGTTTAATTACAAATGTGAAAATCTGAAAATACTATACCCATTTCATATGTCTCTGATTCAACTTATTCTGACTACCCAAATACTGTAAAGCCTTATGATCAGTATACAACACAAATTCATTTGGCATAAAATAGTGTCTCCATTTCTTCATATCTTGAACAATAGCATAGAAATCTTGATCATAGATAAAATATTTCCTCTTAGCATCATTCAACTTTTCACTAAAGAAAGCAACAGGTTTACCTTCTTGAGTCAACACAGCTCCAATTGCAATTCCACTTGCATCACATTCAACTTGAAATACCTTATTGAAATAAGGTAATTCAACAACATTAAACTTCAAAGTCTCAAAACTCTTATCAAATCCATGTGTTCATTTGAATTCTCTTTTGTCTCCTCTCATTTTCTTAGTCATATCATTACAAATAGAACTAAAATTTCAAATAAAATTTCTGTAAAAAATGTTGGAAATACAAGATGGGAAAGCAAGATACTCAGGGGGTGAATCAGATCTTATAACTTTTATAGTTTAAAACAAAATGATCCACAACCATGCATAAATATAATTGATCTATCAACTAGTAGCATCCATAATATAAAATAAATAACTCAAGACACAAAATTTTGGTAACCCAGAAACCCAAGAAGGTAAAACTGGGGTGGGGATGACACCCACAAAATCTTCACTACTACAGCAATTAAGTCTACCTTTTAAGGCTACAAAGTTTGATCACACTTGATGATCTACTTGATTAAAGGTCCTCCTGGTTAAATGTTATAGATCATTACAATCTACCTTGTAAAAGGATTTAAACTTACAACAAAGTAAGCAATCGACTAAGAGACTTAGAAAGGTCTGTTAGAACCACTCTGTTAAGATATTTCACCTGATACACCTATTAGAATGCCTCAAGATCTGATCCTTTGATATGCACTCAGATGTTGATGATGGATCTCCTCTTTCCAATACCTTCTCTGATCTAATGATTTGATATATCTTTTCTCTGCTGCTCACTGCTCTTTTACTATGCTATATCTATGCTTCTTCCCTTAGAAACAACCCTTTGCACATCTCTCATGTATGCATACACTCTTCTTATAAAATTAGGGTAAGAAGAAATCTTATATACCTTATGGATCTGGCATCTAGATCTAGATCAACGGTCAAGATCAAATGCTTGTCGCTTGGGAATTCCAATTTTCTGATTGGTTCCATGCCACACATTGGGATCAATGGCTTAATGCATAATTAAATCTGTTGAAAACATTAAATGCTCAAACAAGTCAGCCCAAAATAGTTTACCTTCAAGTTTGTGCCATCCTTGACATGTATGACAAAAATAACTTGCTTGGCATATGAAGACTCTGGCGCTCGGCATAGACTGATCAACTTCACTTGGCTTCTGTATAACACGACAACTAATGACTTCTTGGCAATGACTACTGCTCATCCTATACTAGATATCTTGGCCATAATGATGACCGACTAACCTTCCTAGATAAATGTCTAAGTGTGGGACACTAATGATCAACAAAACTTAGAGATCAACAATCTCCCCCTTTGATATTAGTGGAAAAAACACTTATCATTTCTTTAGATCCACAAAATTTGGCTAAGTACACAACATACTCCCCCTAAGATTATACTTTGGATTTCATACAATATCTACATAGTACACATGCCTTAAAAAAACAATTATGCCTATTTCTGTAAATATTTGTCTATTTCCTTTTATGTTTCCCCCTTGTTTTTGTTACTGATAGTTGTAGGGTTTAAGTAATAATTATCTAAAAATGACATATGAAGTTGTAATGTTAATGCAAATGTTGTATCCCAACTGTCCTTAACAAACTTCATAACTTGTGACTTAATTTCTAAATTGGCAGCTAGACTTACAAAAATATCTATTGTAGAGAGATGATAATCTCTCTTGACTAATTCTCGTGCAGCTTTAAGTTCCTTCTGAATAACCTCCAGATGAGGTATCAAGGCAGTCTGAAAAGTAACTAATTTTTCCTGATTTTTCCATCTTTAGCCATAAGCTCAGCTAATCTCCTCTGAGTATGAGTCAGCTTATAAAAATGTATGGAGCTAGAACTAGCATCCATGCTCAATGAACTACCTATTGACCTCAAAGCTAATTGCAACTTCTCTACAAGCTGTTGATTATCCTTTGTAAAAAATTCTACATCACATAACTTTTTTTACAAAGAATAAATATTATTTGCAACTTCCTCAATAATATCAATAAGAGAAGAAAGTTCAACCCGTTTGTTCTCCAAAAATTTGTTCTCAAATTTTCTTTCAGACCATTGTAGTAGCTTGTCATTTGCCTCAATATTTTCATCATTACAATGTGAACTAACTATTCCAAAATTGATGTTTTCTCATTTATGTCTTCCATTTCAAGAGCATTAACAAAAATATCCTTTATTTCATGTAAAACTTGCTTCTACTGATGCTCCCTCTTCATTTCATCTTGTTTCTTCTTCCTCTTCAATATGTCTTGTAGAGTTTGAATCTTCTCATATGTCAAGTTCTCTGGATCCCACTTAGGAATCACAATAACTTCATCTAATGTGACATTTAGGCTTGGTGACTTTTCCTTATGTGACTTCTTCTTCTTGAGCTCTAGTGAGATGATACTTTGCTTAGGTTCTTCGTTATCTATTGCCTTGTTAGTGTTGATTTCAATTGCAGTTTTCAATTGAGTAAAGATCTCCTATTGATCAGGTATACTGACTATTTTGGGTCCAGTGGGAGTAGATGGTACATAATGTGGAAGCTCCACCAACACTTGTATAGCCTCTTGTTCTTTAGGCTTGTTTATTATTTATTCTTTCTTACTATCACTACCATCTAAAAATGTTTCTACAACCTCTAAGATAGGTGGATTAACATTTGTTACCTCCTTTTCTTCTGCTTTTTCTGTCTCAGCCTATGTTGCTTGAATAGGCGATAGACTTCCTGTGTCTACCGGCTCATTCTGATCCTCGATATCCAAATTGCTATTATCTTCAAGTGTAGTGACAATGGGATTGTCCAGTGTAAGATCTATAGTTGGCACTTTGTCTATCTTCTCTGTCTCTACTTGTTCAGTATCAATTTTCCCTTCCAATTCCATTTGTTGTGAGGTGCCTTCACATGTCTTGTTTTCCTTCTTAGTTAATAGCCCAAAAGTCTCCTTCCAAATTTGAGGTCTCTATTGGACTACTCCTTCAACATAATTTTTCATAATTTCATAGGCTCTTAGTTTGGGAATGAACTTCCTTTGATATTGTTCAATAAATTTTCCTATTTTCTTCTTTGTCTATCTAGGAATGACCTTAGCTAATGTCCCTTCCCTTATCTGTCTTTCAGTCATCAGTGCATATTGCCATTTTTGTGATAAAATATCATAAAGTTTTGTAGGAACAAGGTCTCCTATCTCTATAGGTGTCATCTTAACTGTACCCATCATTTCTATTAGTACCTCCTGAATCTTATGCTTGTCTTCTATGCTTTTCTTTTCATACTTAATAAATTTGAATCCTGCCAATCCCGCTATACTTCTAATGTTCTTACATACCTCATCAATATTGATCGGTAGTTTATGTGATGTTGTAGGTATGTTTCTGGCTGCATCTTTATCTATCTTTTCCTCATCATCTTCATGTTGCAAGATCAGCTTCCTCCTCGGTCTTTTCTTAGGTTGGCTCAGCACATCCTTTGTTTCAACTTGTTTTCTTTTACCTCAGCTGCTCTGTCCAGCATTCTTCTTTGTATATAATTTTGTTGTCTCAAAAAGAGATGAAATAATTGATGCCCTAGTCCTAGGCATGTTTTCAATAAGAGGGGTAGCCTTAGGTTTAGATTTTCTCTGTTTGGTTTCCTTGGCAACCACTGGTTTCTTTCCTTTTTCTCTCTTAGTGATATCTTCTTCAGGTTCACTCTCCTCTTCTTCACTAGTCATATCCTCTCCTTGACTAGTTGACAATCCCAAAGGTGCATCCTCTATTTCTTCATCACCCTCAATTCCAATCATCTTCTTCAACCCTTTGATAATATTTTTCCTTTTTCTCTCCATAGTTCCATCCTTTAAATCCATAGAGATTCTGGACTTAGCTTGCTCATAATTGCCAAAACGTCTAGCTGAACCATCAATCTCTTCTGCCAGTAGAGTTTGTATAGTGGGAGATGTTTCATCAATATTCACCTCATAAGGTAATGGCCTTAGCCATGATACCCTCGGCACTACTGCCTAAACATAGGTAAAATCTATATCCACTAGGAAACACATGTCCTCATAGTGTTTCTCAACTAGTGACTTGGGAATTCTGCTTCTCAATCTCATATTTTTTTTAAATTCAACAAAATATGTTCCCATGACATTGTTAAAATTACTACCTAATTGCTCAATAAGCACATTGATTTTCTATGTAATTGGTTGGTTTGTCTTCCACACAATATATCCAAAAGTGGGAAATGTATTATGTATATAGAAAAATATGCAAACTAGCAGAGAATCAAACTTACACATTGAGTTCTTTGCCTTTCAGATTGAAGAAAGGTTCTCGGCCAACTCCGTCATCTGAATCTCGGCAAGGTCATGGGTATGATCCTTCTTCACAATATTTCATTCCTGGTTCACTGCAATACATGGGACACTGTCCATTCGGCTCGACTGATAGAATTTGTGAGCTATGACCCTTACTGCAAAATTGATCTTCAAATCCATTATAGTAGAGATTGTCATCCCTCTTTTGTTCTAAACTACCCCGGTGTTTGCTTCAATATCCTCTTTACTCTAATATCTCATGGTTCTTTTTTCGTTGAGAGTTGGATAACTAGTTACTCAATTGATAATTTCCTTTGTGATCTTAATTGGTCCATTATCCAACCAAATGTTCATATCATGTACATAGCTATGGAAAATCTTAATCCATTCAATTCTAAAATCTCTCAGAAAATCTAGGGCATGAATTAACCCTTTCTCGGCTTGATGTTTATGCTCATCTTTTAGAGCTTCGTCTACACACAATTTCCCATAGGATTGTCTTAGCTCATAATACCCAATTTATCTCACTTTGCACATATAACATGATCTAATATCATGAATCATAAGAACCTTTGGTGGAATTAATGATAGGGCTCCAGTCAGATCACCTTGGATAGCACTTTTAGGAATTGCCCTAAAATTAGGAGGTGCACAGGTGTTGCTCCTAACCAATTGAGCTTTCAACAACTCCTTCTCCATTTTCTTAGCTGGTGTGAAAGAACTTGTGGCCATTGTCTCTGAAATAGGTTTTCAAAGATTATGAAAAGAGTACCTCAACAAGTATCTAAACTTGCACTTTCCACTAAAGAGGTTGCCGATGGCACGTTGTTGAAATCTTTGAGGAACTTTGTAGTAATCAAGTTTTCAAATGCTCAATCGCTCTGTGAAATTTTTAATTGCATGGTGAGAATGAAAATGAATGGCTCATTCCTTTATATAGGTTCCAACGGTCAAAATTAGGTTAGCATTAAATGTTCTTTCCATTGAGTGAGTGCCAAAAAGTTGTCCTTGGCTGACTCACAAAAATCGCCTTCCTCTCGGTCATAACCCATACTCGATCATCAAAAAAAACTTACTTAATCATATCAACTCGACATATACTAGGAAACTTGGTCTTAGTGCACAATAATACTATTACTCGACACCTATAGTGCATATTGACTTTGCTCAGCACATGTCTCAAAATATGTCCTAATACATCTTATCATATGCAGATATGGACTTTTGCATTTTTATATGTTAGGAACTGATGAAAGATATTAAATATAGATGCAATTCCTCACATACCTCTTTTTCTTAGTTGGTGATGGTGTGATCACCTGATCCATTGGATTGGGTGACCTCAGCTGCAGTAGCTTCACTGCTTCTTGGTTCTACTTTCCTTATCCATGTATGGTTCATTTGTGTTGTAATATGCTCAAGAGTAGGAGCAGGTAGCCTTGTCTTGCATTCTCTTCTAGTATGAAAAATTTTCAGACAATTATAAAAAACTAGGCTTCCATTTGTGCAACTCTTAGATTTTCCTCTGAAATGTGTCTTTATGTAGTTTTCTGGAACATGCCCATACTCACCACAGTAATGATAACTATGCCATGTGTTTTAATCCCAATTATAAGTGTTACCTTTCTTTGGTGCTTTTTCTTATGTCTTTGATGTCAATTTTTGTTTAGCATTAGATCTGCAATCTCGTGCTCTATGTCCAAATTTTTGACAGTTGTAACAATACCCATTGAGTCTAGGTGTGGGAGGTGCATTGTTTTCCTTTGCCCAACATTCATGTGCCTGATGTCCAAAATTTTTACAGTTAAAGAAATAACCATTAAATTTAGATTTAGGATTGGACTTACCATTCATGCTTCGACAGATGTTTGTTGTGTGTCCTCGCTTTCCATAGTGGTAGCATACTAGCTTGTTCTTTGTCTTTGCATCCCTCCTTTCACCAGTCTTAGATGATTCTCCTTTCTCAGAAGATGTCTGTTGTTTGGTATGACCTAATCCATAAGAATCATTAGATCTTCTTGATGCTTGCATCAAGTTTTCAAAATGATTCAAAGCTTCATTAGGTCTGTTCAATCTTTCATTAAGTTATTTCTCAAATCTTATTTCATCTTTCAATTGACTATTCTCAGATCTCAGATGCACAATTTCTATGTCTTTCCTGCTGATCTCTTGATTCACAAGTAGTATTTGATTCACCATGTCAACCCGATTGTTTTTCATTATTTGTACATCATGTGTCCTTTAATCAAGTCTTATAGTCATCACTCTTTTGTCTTCATCAGCCATAGCCTTGTCATCTTCAACTTTCTTCTTCTTTTCCACTACTTCACATAGTCTTACTGTTTGCATTTCTTGTACTCTTTTTAGATTTTTGACTTCTTCACATAATGTATTGTTCCTTTCTAGTAGATCTAAAATTGCTGCATTGCTCTTAGTAGAGCTTCCATTATGAAATAGATTTGCAGTGTCTTCTCCCTGATAATGAGTGTCATTCATTTGTTTGGCCAAATCTTTCCTTGCTTGCAAGGACTTCTTTAGTTCTTGTCTTGCTATTTCAAGCTGGTGTAATGCTAGCTAAATATCAATCTTTTGATTCTCAATGACTTTACCCAATTTGTAAACCTCCATCTCAAGATCTATATTCTCAAGCTAATTAAAACCCTTTTGTAGGAGAACTGAGATTTGATACCAATTTTTGGATATATAAGATGGGAAAGAAAGATACTAAGAGGTGGGTGAATCAGATCTTATAACTTTTACCTTTTAAAACAAACTGATCCACAACCATGCATAAATACAATTTATCTATCAACTAGTAGCATCCATAACATAAAATAAATAACTCAAGACACATAATTTTTGTAACCCAAAAACCCAAGAAGGTAAAATAGGGATGGGGATGAAACCCACTAAATCTTCACTACTACAACAATAAAGTGTGCGTATTAAGGCTACAAAGTTTGATCACACTTGATGATCTACATGATTAAAGGTCTACCCAGTTAAGAGCTATAGATCATTACAATCTACCTTGTAAAAGGATTTAAACTTAAAAAAAAGTAGCCACTTGGCTAAGAGATTTAGAAAGGTCTGTTAGAACCACTTTGTTAAGAGATTTCACCTGATACACCTATTAGAATGTCTCAAGATATGATCCTTCAATATGCACTCAAATGCTGATGACAGATCTCCTCTTTCCAATACCTTCTCTGATCTAATGATCTGATATATCTTTGCTCTGCTACTCACTGCTCTTTTACTATGCTAGATCTATGCTTCTTCACTCAGAAACAACCCTTTTCACATCTCTCATGTACGCTTACACTCTTCTTATAAAATTAGGGTAAGAAGAAATCTTATATACCTTATGGATCTGGCATCTAGATCTAGATCAACAATCAAGATCAAATACTTATGCCGCTTGGGAATTCCAATTTTTTGATTGGTTCCATGCCACGCATTGGGATAAATGGTTTAATGCATAATTAACTATGTTGAAAACATCAAATGCTTAAACAAGTTGGCCCAAAATAGTTTACCTTCAAGTTTGTGTCATCCTTGACATGTATGGAAAAACTGTCTTGCTCGACATATGAAGAATCTGGCACTTGACATGGATTGATCATCTTCACTTAGCTTCTATGTAACTTGGAAACTACTGACTGCTTGGTAATGACTACTACTCGGCCTATAGTGGATAGCTCTGTCGTAGTGATGAACAACTAACCTGCCTAGATAAATGACTAAGTGTGGGACAATAATGATAAAAAAAACTTAGAGATCAACAAAATCTTGGCAATCCATGAAATGATCTCACCTTAGTGACATTTTTAGGTGTAGGCCAACTAAGTATAGCTTCAACCTTCTCAGAATCCATTTTCAAACCATCAGCTGAAATTATAAAACCCAAATACACAAGATCTTCTTTCATGAAGGAACATTTCTCCAGATTTATCATCAAATTTTCCTCTTTCAATCTTTGCAATACTTGCCTTATATGCATCAAATGTTCATCTCTATTCTTACTGAATATTAGAATATCATCCAAGTATATAATCACACACTTATTCAATATTTTCTTCAAAACTTCATTCATTAACCTTAGAAAAGTACTCGATGCATTAGTTAAACCAAAAGGCATAACCAACCACTCATATAAACCTTCCTTTGTCTTGAAAGAAGTCTTCCAATCATCACCTTCTTTGATTCTGATCTAATGATATCCACTCTTCAAATCAATTTTGGTAAAATATCTTGCTCCACTCAAACAATCCATTATGTCATCCATTCTCGGTATAGGAAACCTATACTTCACTATGATCTTGTTGCTTGCTCTTGAATCAGTTCACATTCTCCATTCTCCATTCTTGTTAGGTTCCAATACAGCTGGTACTACACATGCACTCAGACTTTCTCGGATCAAACCTTTATTCAAAAATTAATGAACTTTTTGGTTAAGCTCTTCATTCTCAGTGGGTGTCAACCTATGTGGTTCTTTGTTTGGTAAACTAGCTCTAGGAATCAAATCCATACAGTGACTGATATCTCTCATTTGTGGAAAACCATCAGGTACATTATCTAAAATTATATCCTTGTACTCAGTGAGTAACTTTTCAAATTTTGTAGGAATGTCATCTTCTATATTATTACTCGGTTTGTTAAGAATCAAAGCATAACAGATATCATTTATTTTCAAATCCTTAACAAACTATCTATCTTCCATCAAACAAACTTTCATAGATGCACATATATCACCAATAGATTCTTCAACCAAAAGTAACAAAACTTGCTTCTTACCATAAACCTAAATAGAATATATATTCAATCTTCCATCATGTATAGCATGTCTATCATATTGCCAAATTCTACCCAACAAGATATGACACACAATCCATAGGCATAATATCACACAACACCTTATCATAATACTTTCCAATTTTCAGATTCACAAAACATTGTTCACTCACCATAATGTGAGTTCATCCTTGATCCATGAGATCTAATAGGGCTGCAGATGATTCATTCTCTCCAACTACAAATTTTGAACCATTTCCTCAGATGCCAAATTCTCCAAGCTTCCACTATCAACAATTACCTTCCAAACATTGTCCACAACTCTACATTTGGTCTCGAATAAAATTTTTCTGACAGTATCTTTCTTATCCTTCTCACTCCATAGTATCATTTAGATCATGAGATTTCCTTCCTTCTCAGCTTCATTTGGTGACTCCTCTTGCACCAAAGAATTTCTGCTACTACTGCCTTTCTTGATTGCATGTGTACACTCAAAGGATTTATACCCTTCCTCACCACAATTGTAACAAGTTACTTAGAATCCCTTTCTACTATAACCATCTCCGAAGTAATTGCCTCTTCCTCGATGTGAACTTCCACCTTTCCATTCAGTCTTTCCTTTGCCTTGAGATGTGTCTAAAATTGACTTATCTGGTTCAGATCTATTGTTTTCACCTTGAGATCTACCTCTTCCTCTAGGGAATCTACCACCACTTCCTCTTTGTCTTTATTCATATCTTTGGTTCAAATTTTCCTCAGCTTTTAGGGAAAATTGATATGCCTCCTCAACGCTTTCCTTCTTTACCAAACTGATCTCATCTTGTATGGAATTTCTCAATCCATTCTGGTATCTTGCTACTCTTTCCACTTCATCTTCAACATGTCCAAATCTGATGTGCAATCTATAGATTTCCTCAGTGTAGTCTTTTATAGAGCTATCTTTCTTCTTCAAAATTTGCATTCACTTGAATAGGTTAATTTGATAATCACAAGGTAGAAACTTGCCTTTGAATTTGCTTATGATCTTGTCCCATACCTTGATTATGTCTTTACCTTTCTTCTTCCAATCCAATTGCAGATGTTCCCACCATAAGGATGCATGTCCTTTCAACTTAGTGTTTTCATTCTTCACATTCTTATCCTCTAATACATTCTCATATTCAAAATACTTTTCCATCTCTGTTGTCCAATTAATCAATTCATCAGAATCCATCTTTCCACTATACTCAGGAGGATTAAACTGAGGTGTGGATTTAAAACTTTTCAAAGTTCTTAGGAATATTTCCTCTTCCTGATTCATCATACATGCAGGTGCAACTTTACCTTGAACCTCTTCCAATTCATCATCACTAACATCCTCAAGATGTCTTGCTCTGTTTTGGGCTGTCTCAATAGCTTCCAATCTAGTAGCTATTTATCTAAGAATATTAGCTAGACTTGGCACTACATTTCCTCTCCCATGAACCATCTTGAATCCCTTTTCAATTGTAGGTTAGATCACAATCTTCTACCCCACACCAATATCAACAACTAGGGTTAGGGTTTCCAATAAGGAACTTAGATCTCACCAATGCTCTGATAGCACCTGATGCAAGTAGGGATAGTAGGAGGGGTCAAAGGATTTCCCAACTACCAAAAAAACTTGCAGAGATAATGCAGAAGAAACAACAACATAGTGAGAGAATAAAAAAGAGAGATCCTTTTCATTAATTGATCAAACTCATTACATGTCAGGCTATAAGACCTTCCCGATTTGGGCCATATACATTCAATGAATTACAAGTTGATCTTCATACATGCACGGTTAGAGAACTTCTTTACAGATAATTCAATCCTTCTTCCTTTAACTTCTAAAACTGATATCAAAATCCTACTAAAGAACCAGAACTCCCTAAACCAAGAACATAGAATTTTTTTATACAAGAGTCCAACAAAGTGGTCAACGCTCAAATCCATAAGTGAGACCCAGATTTAGGTCCACATAGATCCCAAAGAGAGAACCCATATTAATTAAACCATGAAAATTAACTAAAGAAGCCAACCACTAGATCAAACTCCAAAATAAACAACTCAGACAAAGGATGACCAAGCAATAGAGTGACTCGAGCAAAGAACACCCTGAGCAACAAGAAACAAACCCGAGCATCAGAAGAGAAACTCGAGCAGCAGAAAAAGAACAAGCATGCCCGAGTGACATAACTCGAGAAAAAGAAACAAGCATGCCTGAGTGATAGAAACCTAAGAAAGAGAGACCAACTCTAAACAAGAATAACCGAGTGACAGACCTGAGCAACAGAGTAATTCTCGAACAACCTCCACAAAAAATAAAGAAAAAAACAAACATCTTTTTGGTTGAGTAGGATTTCCAATGACCCAAGATTCTCCTGCATCATGATCAGCCCATAGAGGGACAACAAAAACTACAAAAAAAACTACAAACTAGCAAAAAGACAAAAAACTAGCCCAAGCATCAGATCAGCTAGCGTAGTTCAGAATTCCATCTTTTTTCTCTAGGGTTTCATCCATTCTAGCCCAAATTTCATCCAAGTTCACAATTCTTCTTTTCAGCTCTTCCACATTCTTCTTCACAACTGGATACTTCTTCTTGCCTCTTGCCCAAGAGCTAGATCTTGGACCACCTATAGCCACCTCAATATCATTATTCTGAACATCTTCCTCCCCAATGTCGCCTTCCAGCAAGATGACCATGACTTTTCAGATTTCTACTAGATTCTAACATACCATCCTTACTATGCTTAAGGATGTCGATGATAGTGCTCTCCATTTTGTTCATCTTGTTTTTCACATCATCAAGGATAGTGTTCGAATTCTAGTTCAAGTTTCCCTCATTAAGACCTTTATCTAGCTTCTCTTGAAGGATTTCATTAGTAGCTTCTAGCTTCCTGAATTTGAGGCTAAGCCTCTTTATCTCCTAGAAGAACCACTTTTTATATCTGAAAGAGTACAGAGCCTGAGATTTGGCCATTTGAATATTCCTAATATTAACTTCCTCCTTATCATCAAAGTCTTCAAAGACCATTCTAATAGAGGACTATCTGACTCTTCTCTCACTAGTATGTGCATTATCCTCTTTGGAGTAATCCTAGGTATCTTGAGAGACATGCATATCATGTCTCATACCCTCCACAAACTCACCCAAAATGGGAACTTCCTCAGCTTGAAAATTCCTCTCAGGGGTATTCTTCTTTGCATAGTGAATGGTCATCTCCACCAAGTCATCAACATTTTGGGGATTTTGTAGAATGATGTCTTGAGAATTCTCATTGTCCCTAGACTCATTGACAATCTCCACATCCTCCATGCTACGCAACTTCTCTTTTTCTTTGTTATGCTCCTCAGCCAAGTTTTGTTCATGTTTTCTCTGCTCCTCGATCACAACCTCCCTGTTCTAGGTTTCAAAATCCTGTTTATGGGTATCTAGAGAAACAGTATCAACAATCTCATTCTTCTACTCATAATTTTTTCTAGTCTCCCCACAGTCCCTGTTCTCTTCCTCACCCTTGTCCTATGACTTGGAAAAGTCTTTTGAATCCACTCTATCTTCCTCTTCATCAGTAGGGTTTTTCTCATTCTGATATTTGAAGTCTTTTACTTCCTCTAAGTCTTCAATGTCATTGTATTCCTCATGGCTACTCTCTGTAACTTCTATCTTCACAGACTTCTACTTCTTGGAACTACTTTCTAGACTAGCCTTAGCTATCAGTTTACCCTTACCCTTAATGGTAGTATTGATAGTGGGGTTAGGGATTGAATCCCTTATGTATTTATAATCAACATAATCAACCCTTCATGAAGAATGGCCTTCTTATCCTTCTTCTTATGCTCATTTAGGATTTTAATAATAGAAATATGTAAATAATAGGGGATGTTGATGGTATCCTTATACTTGAAATGATTAAGAAACATGAAATGGTGGGACTACGCCTGCGTGAACCACCCATCGAGTGTAAAATACTTCATAATAACCAGGAGGGTGTTGCGCCATATTTCCTTAACCTTGATGACATCAATGTACCCATTGGTATGTGCATCAATGAAATCCATCTTATCCTTCTCTGATTTGGGAAATTTTATGACTGCCATATCTTATATTTTCATATTTATGTATGAATTTAAACCCTTATTGGGTATACCCATCACCTAGGCAATAAGATTACCAGGAGGGTTGTTGAATGATATGTTAATGAGATGTTAAAGAGCCCATTATATTCAAAGTTAAAGAGGTTTGGTATATACCTTTAGAAGTATCTAAAAGTTTGGATTGAACTCATAGAGAAAGATAGATTTAGAAAAGTAAGGAAAATTGTTGATAATATTATAGAAAAGAAAGAAATTAGTAAGGAGGAAATGAGAGATTTTAGGAGGAAAGAAGAGGAGAAAAATAAGACCAGTTCAATACTGACTAATCCAATTGATTTTGATTTAGCATCACCTCCTCCATCTATTTTCTTACTGAATGCTACTAGGATCAGTACAAAAACATCATCTACACCTTGTGTGAATAATTCTACTTCTTCACTAAAGGCCTCTAGACCAAAGGTTGAAAGAGTCCAATCAGAACCTATAAGGAGAAGAAATAAAAAGAGTAAATGACATGAGAAGAAAAGAGGTAAAGAATACAATGATGAATCTTATACAAACTCTGATCAATCCAAAAAGAAAATAAAAACTGAAGGAGCCACAATAGCTAAGGTGATTACTAACTAAACTTTGGGTTAAGGTAAGAATAAAGACCCTATAGATAAAATTTTGAATTATGTAATTAATCTTGGTATCTTGGAGCAAGTAAAAAGATATTACATTGTACTTAATGAGGAACAAAGGAAAATGATAGAGGGTGGAGTAGTTTTTCATCTGAATAAGTTTAACAGAACCTTAGTAGAAATAAAAGATCAGATACTAGATCATCTGTATGCACTAGTAAATTTTAGCCCTATTTTTGATGATGATTTGTCACAATTTAGACAGCAATTGGTCTATAAAATGATGACTACTGTCGTCGGTCTTTTTTTCATCAATTTTACGTCACACTAAACCGTCGTCGATATTTTGACACAAATAGGGTGGATTTATCAATGAAAGATGCATTGAAATGTTTGGTCCAGCCTGGACCCTGGTTTCCACCGAGGCAACCAACGTCAGTCTAAATGTCGACAAACTCTGCTCGAAGAAGGCATCGATACTATAGCATCGATGTTTAAAAGCTAAGTGTCATGTGTCGAAATGGCGACGCACAATGGTTGATCATGTTGTCGATTGTATAGCATTAGCATCGATATGCTTAGTGTCGTGTGTCGAAAGTGTGACGAACAATGGTTGATCATGTCATTGATTGTATTGCATCGGTGTCGATATGCTAAGTGCCTTGTGTCAAAATTTTGACAGCCTGTGCCATTTTTAAAAAAAAAAATTTATATATTATCATATAAAATATGTATAAATAAATAAATAAATATATATATATATATATATATAATATGTATGAGACTCTTGTTGTTGGGACTAGTATTCACCTTTTGCATTTATAACCACAACATTAATATTGCCAGAGAAGAAATGGCCAGGTTCATTTAGGTGTAATGGGCATCTTATCCCAATGTAGTGATTCTTGTTTAATGTGTATGTGACATGCTTCGTATCCTTCTGAGATTTTCTTAGTGCGTGTATCCTTTTTGGGTCAGCATGACCACTCGTGGTAATCTGTTATATGGTTGGATCCACTATAGATCCAATATACAAGTTTTATAGATCAATGATTTGCCCTTTGTATCACTAATTTGAGAATGTTCAATGACTGTGAATAAGGTTCGCAGGTTCATCATCAATCAATTATTGAATGACTGGAATTATTAAAAAATGTTCAGATACATATAATATTTTCCATTATTAAGACTTATGATACATAT
>MU227927.1:4531064-4545174 GCA_018584345.1 Thuja plicata
AGGTTTTATATATTTGAATAAAATTTGCAAAGAAAAATGCCATAACTATGAAATGACAACATTGAATTCAATCCAAATTTCTTGCAAAGGAACTTTCAAGAAGCTCCCACAAAAAAAACTTTAATAGTGAACCCTTGGCAGAAAGGATTAATAGTTACATAGAGAAAAGATTCAAAGACTACATCAGATCCACCCAAAATCTGTAGGGGACCTCTATGAGATATGATAACAGTAATTTTATAAAGATTAACAAAAATGGAGTGTGTGCCCCTTACCTGTTGTGTGAAATCGCAACACATGAATCCGTTTCCTCCCGCCAAACGCACTTCAACACATGAAATTGATCACAGGCAATGAAAATTGTGTTTAACACTATTCTTTTTTTTTTTCTATATAATCCTGTGTTTGTCGATATTTTGAAATTTCTTCTTAAACTTAATAGATGTTGATATTTTGACATTTTCGGGAGCATAAACCAAAAAAAAAGAGTTTCACAAGCCAAATTGGCCTACCGTAAAAAATTTTGGTCTAAAATATAGGCCTAATGTACTAGTGATGATAAACTTGAAGCAAGAAGACTAGTTGCATTCGATGAAGACAAATTTATTAGAGAAGAAACTATATCCAAAATGTTTCCTATGATTTAGAATGATGAAATAAGAAGATTACTTGAGGAAGAAAAGAAAATACTTTTGACAAAGTGAAGAATAAACATGTTGATGAATGGTAAAAATGAAGAAATTATTATTGAAATAGATTATTTAATGAGAAAATATTGAAGGTAATGATGACTAAAGTTCCCAAGAAGAAAGATCTAAGGACAAAGAGAAGTGAAGGTAGATGTGGATCTGATCATGAATCCACATCTGTAGTTAAGGAACCAGATGTTTATATTGATGGTTTACCATTTACTCTTGATGTCACAGATGCTCTTGAAGATAAGCGACATGAAGCACATAAAATTCATTATCCCTTTATCGATCCTTCTAACATAATGACTAGAGATGAATTGGAAGATATTGTTTCAGTTAAAGGATACTTAGTTGATCATCTTGTTGAGATTGAAATTGAACTAGACTTCGAGAGAAATGAGGATATTGACATTGTTGTTATGGATATAGAGGATACCAAAGAAGGTGAAGTGAGATAAGAGGATGTATCTGTTGAGGTAGTAAGGTCTAAGGAAAAGGAAAAAGAGCATGTGAGACAAGAAAAAGTCTCTATTAGTGAAGATAGAAGGGAGAAACCGAAAGAGACGGAGAAGACTCAGACTAAATCTGATATATCTTTTGGTAAGTCATAAGAATTTTTGGTAAGAGATTCTTTTAAATCCCTTGAATTATTTGAATTACATGGACTTGTAGAGTTGGACACTATGGAAGAAAACAAATTGATAAAAGTTACATTTTTGGCGCAAGCCAAAGCTCATGCCAAATATATGATAAAAAGGGAAAAATGCAGAAAACTTCTATCCAGGGCTTGTTGAAGTTCTTGGTAAATTAATGCCTAATTAAGAAGTAAATCCAGGTAATTATGAATCTGACTAGCTTGAGGAAATTTTAAATGAAGTTAATGTTCAATTTGAATCTTTGGAGAAGATTGCAGAATAAAAAGTACAAAAGGAAATTTATATGAAGAGATTCCATCATTTGTGTTCTCTAATTGCCAAGGATAGATCCTCTTTAGATGTTGGAATTTCTCATATTAAAAGGATTATTGAGGAAGGAATAATAATTCTCAAATTGGGTATTTATCCATTTCTAAAAGTTGAAGATGTTGAAAAATCCATTATCGACAGCCATAGCATATTAGCTGATAGAGGAAAGGCCTTTGATTCTTCAAAGGGATTTGTGGTACAGGAGCACCCTGAATGAACCAAGTGTTCCTATGGAACCTAGGGGTTCTCTCAAGGTCCTAAGAGGCCTTTAGTAATGATAAGACATTGGGTTAGTCACTGGACCACCTTGTAAGGCCATAGTTCCAAGTTTGGCACATTATGAGCCCTTGGTCAACTATTGGTCATTTATGGTCCAAAACCCTAGGAATATGTTTTTCTTAGGTTTTTCATGTTTGTATCCACTAGGTATCACAAAAATAACATTGTGACCAAGTTTGGTCACTAGATTTGCAAAATATGTAAAAGTTGCTCAAAAGTTGTCAAGCAACTTTTGAGCAAACTTAACAAATTTTTGAAAAACAACTCCCAAATGGTAAAATTAGTTCAAAATTGTCATGTAACCATTGGGAGTGCCTAAAAAATTCCTTTTAGGTGGGTGGTAGGCTAATCATGTAATTTTGCATTTGAAAATTAATAAAAATAACCATTTTCCTGCATTCTCGAGAAATAGTCATTGTGTACGGTTGGGTATAGACATAAGGACATGAAAGTATGATACCAAGGGTTAGTGTTGTGAATATTCTTTAATTTTCTTTTGGTTTCATGTTTTGATCAATCTTAGTTTGAAATTTATCAATTTTACAAACTCACTGCCTGGTTTGTAGGCCCTAAATCAGGGTTTAGGAGAGAATTGTTTGTATTTCACTTTTCCACCATGGGAATTCAATAACCCTTGGTGGAAAGTTTGTTTATATGGTAATCTTTAAGATTATGCAGGATAGGTCATTAAAAATGTAGGGAGATGGAGTTAAAATGATTCCCTAGGTGTATATCCTTATGTATGCACCCATTCAGAATTAGGAGATCAATCATAACTCTCATTTGGGGATTGATTAGAGGCTCTAAATCAGAGGAAGAGACCCTTGTATGCACTCTCACATGATCCAATCATCAATTTGGTATTTGGATGCATTCTAAAGGCACTTCTAGTGTAAGTGTAGGCCTAATTAACCCTAATTACAGAACCAATTTTATGTATCATCTTGTCTCTTTCTCATTTCTAGGTTCTAGGTCTTAAGTCTAAAGTCTCAGGCCATAAAGGGTTCCTGAATCCATAATATTTTATGGGGGTTATGTGTAATAATATCATTTAAGGTCCAATTTCCTTCTAAAAAAGGCTACAAGCCTAGTCTTGAGATTGTGAAGCAACTATGTCTTATAGGTTGCAAATGAGTGAAAGAACCATTGGAACTTTTTGATAGGGACCTAAATAGACCCCACCTATAAGCATAGGTCACCCCTGGTTCCTTAAGTCAATTTGGGGGTATTGTTGATGATTTGGGTCAAGTGCATTGTGAAACCACTCTTGGTAGTTGGTGTTGTAGGATTGGTGAAACCTAGTGATTAGGTTTCCCTTGGGGTTTTGGGGTTGTAATAGCCTTAACTAGTCCTTTTCCCACACTTGTGATAAGTGTGAAGCACTTTGAACTACAATCAAGGAATTTGGGGTACATTTCCCTATTTGGGTCATCTAGAGGCTTCCAGTTTCCCACTTTGCATCAAGTGGTATCAGAGCTATGTATTCTCCCGAGGATGAAGATATCCCTTCAATGGTTACAAATATTTAACTAGCAAAAATGGTGAGAGAACAAAGGGTAGAAAATGCAGCCTTGACAAGAATACTTCAAGAGTTGGAGAACACGGTAGAGAGGGGAAAAGAGGACACCTCTGGTGGTGAAGAAGGGAGTGAGTCAGAGGATGACAACCCTGATCAGGATGTGAATATTACTATAGACCATAGACCCCTTCTAGATGCCTTAAAGTCTATGGGGAGAAGAACCATGGAGGAGAAGTTGGATCTACCAATTTTTAATGGAAATATGAATGGAGATTTGGCCTTGGATTGGATAGAGGCCCTAACAAGATTCTTTGAGTGTGAGGACATCCCTGAGAAGTAGAGAGTGAAGATGGAAAGATCCAAGATGAAGGGAGTAGCCCTAACTTGGTGGAACTTCACCCAAATAGAGAGGGTGAAGAATGGGAAGAGTATGATCTCTTCATGGAACAAAATGATTGCATTGGTCAAGGAAACCTATGGGCCTAAAGACTACGGGGTTCAACTCCATAGGAGGAATTAAAGCCTAAATAAAAAGGTATTGGTTGTAGGCCTATACATCGAGGATTTCCTAAAATAATGTATGAAGACAAATGTGGTAGAAGATGAAGAAGATAAATTAGCAAGATATATGAATGGCCTCAAAGTATCCATTCAAGAGAAACTTAGCCTACACTGCCCTACCATAGTGAACAAGTTCTATCAAATGGAACTCAAGGTAGGGGAAAAGTGGAAGAGAAAACAAGATTTTGGAAAGGGAAAGAGTAATGACAGTGAGAAGAACTTTAGAGGAAGAGGAACCTCTTGGAATAGAGAGCAATACAATGGTAATAACAGCAGGACCCCTGACCAAGGAGACAAAGAAAATAGTAATACAAACTTTAGAGGTAACTATAGATAGAGAAGACCCTTCAATAGTGGAAGGACAAACAGTGCAAGAGGAAATGGACCATTAAGGTGTTACTACTGCAATCAATTGGGACACCATGCAGGAAGATGCCTTGTAAAGAGAAATAAAAATGACCAAGGTGAAAGGAGAGCTCAAATAATTCAAGAGGACAAGCAAGAAGACAATGAAAATGCAAGGGACTTAGAACCAGAGGAAGGAGAATTTTTAATGATGAGACAAGTTTTCCTTCAAGTTCCACAAAGGCAAGAACCTCCTCAAAGAAAGAATCTCTTTTGAACAAAGATCAAGTGCAATGGGAAGGTATGTAATTTACTCATAGATTCTGGCTCAACTAAAAATTTAGTATCTTGTGAAATGGTATAGAAGTTAAACCTCCCTAAGAATCCTTATCCTTTTCCTTATCATGTCTCTTGGCTAACAAAGGGTGGACAAACCCTAGTGACTGAATAAACATGGATAGAATGTTCAATAGAAAACTTTAAAGAAAAATTTCTTTGTGATGTTATGGAGATGGATGTCTCTCACATTCTCCTAGGAAAGCCTTGGTAGTATGATGTAGATGCTACACACCATTGTAGGAAAAATACCTACTCTATCACTAAAGATGGAAAAACATTGACTATGAAGCCCCTGTCTGATACCAAAACAGAGAAGGAACATACTGTCATAACCATGGGGGAAAAAGAAATGATAAAAGTATTGAGGGAGCCTAAAACTGAGGCCTATGTCTTAATATACAAGCCTAAGGATAGTGTACGATCTAATAATGATGAACCCATACCTGATGAAGTTCAAGAACTTTTCAAAAAATACAATGTTGTCACTGCTAGTGACCTGTCCACAACCCCCCCTCCCTTGAGAGATATTAGTCACCAAATTGACTTAATACCTAGCTCCTCTTTTCCCAAGAAATCCCCATACAAGATGACACCAGTGCAACATGCATAGATTGCAAGTAAAGTCAATGACCTGTTAGAGAAGGGACTCATCCAAAAGAGTCTTAGTCCATGTGTTGTCCCATCAGTTTTAACCCCTAAAAAGGATGGCAAGTGGATATTATGTACTGATAGCAGATCCCTAAACAAAATAACAATAAGACATAGATTTCCAATCCCAAGAATGGAAGATCTTCTAGACCAACTAGGCACTTCTTGTTACTTTACTAAGATTGATTTAAAATCAGGCTATCATCAAATCAGGATTAAGCCAGGAGATGAATGGAAAATAATGTTTAAGAAAATTGAAGGTTTGTTTGAGTGGCTTGTTATGCCTTCTGGCTTGAGTAATTCTCCTAGTACATTCATATGACTCATGAATGAGGTCTTTATTTATTTTATTGGCAAATTTGTGGTCATATATTTGGATGACTTCTTGATTTACTGTCATAGAAAATAGGAACACCTTGATCATGTTGAGCAGGTTCTAAGGAGACTCCATCAACATAAGTTAGTGATTAACTTGGAAAAATGTATGTTTATGAAGAAGGAACTCATCTTCCTAGGATTTTTCATCTCCCAAGGCACTCTCAAAATGGATCTAGAGAACGTTGCAGCAATAGTCAACTCACCTCCACCAAAGAACCAAGGTGATGTTAGAAGTTTTCATGGTTTATTAGCTTTCTATAGAAAGTTTATTAAGAACTTTAGCCATGTGTGTGCTCCTATGTTGGACACAATAAAATGTGGAAAGAAGACTAGATTTGAGTGGACTAAAGAAGCAACAAATGCACTTCAATATCTTAAAAATAGAGTGGCACAATACCCGATCCTAGTAGTCACTGAATTCAACAAGGTATTCATTGTTGAAATAGATGCAAGGAATTTGGCTATAGGTGTAGTCTTGAGCCAAGAAGATAAGGCTATAGAATTTTTCTCAGAGAAATTGAATGATGCAAAAAGGAGGTAGTCTACTTCTAATTTAGAAATTTATGCAATGGTGCAAGCCTTGAAAAAGTGGAGACACTATTTACTCCCTAAAGAATTCATTTTTTATACTGATTACCATGCTTTAAGTTTTCTAAACAATTAGGAGAAGCTTGGGGTCAAACACATTAAATGGATGGAGCAGTTGCAGGCATATACCTTCAATATTAAACACAAAAAAGGAGTGGCAAACAAAGTGGTTGATGCCCTAAGTAGAAGGATTGGATTAGTTGAGGAAGTTAAACTCTAGAGTGTAGGGATTGATTCCCTAAAACACCTATATGCTGATGATCCATAATTTGAAGTTTTTGAGGTATGCACTAAAATGGTTGGCAAATACCATATTGATTTTTCTGATTTCCTGATTCAGAATGGACTCTTGTTTAAAGGGGGCCAATTGTGCATTCCTAAATGTTCCATGAGAACAATTATTATTAAGGAGAAACATTGTGGTGGCTTAGGAGGAAATTTTGGCATAGATAAGACCACTAAATTAGTAAAAAGAGGCTATTTTTGGCTAAAGATGTGGAATGAAGTTAAGAAATTTGTTGAATCTTGTACTATTTTCCAAAAATCAAAGGGTGTATCCACTAACCAAGGATTGTACCAACCTATAAAAATTACCTCTAGGACATGAGAATCAATTTCAATGGATTTTGTCATGGGTTTGCTAAGGACAAAGCAAGGTTATGATAGTGTTTTTGTAATTGTGGACAAGTTTAGTAAAATGGTATACTTTTTTCCTTTCAAGAGAACAAATGATGCCTCCCATATAGAATATCTATTCTTTAAGGAAGTGGTTATAATCCATGGTCTACCACAAAAAAAAGTGTCTGATAGAGATGTGAAGTTTCAAGGTCACTTTTGGAGGACACCCTTCAAGAAGTTGGGCACAAATTTGACATATAGTTCAGCATACCACCCACAAACAAATGGGTAGATAGAGGTGGTAAAAAAATCCCTTGGAAATCTCTTGAGATGCTTAACCAAATAGTACACACAAAGTTGGGACATGATCCTACCTCAGGAAGAATTTGCATTCAATGACTCCATGAATAGGTCCACTAGAAAGACACCATTCCAAACAGTGTATGGAATTCATCCTAAAGGTCCATTGGATTTATTAGAGTTACCATCTGATTTTAGAGTGAGTGCACAAGGGGAGGAGTTAGCCAAACTAATCTCTAAATTGCAGATAGAAGTAAAGGAGTCACTACAATAGTCAACTATGAAATACAAAGCACAAGCAGACAAGAGGAGAAGATAAGTTCACTTCAAAGTTGGAGATAAGGTATGGGCATACCTAAGGAAGGAGAGACTCCCTAAAGGTATATATTCAAAGTTGCACATGAAGAAAATTGGTCCTTGCACAATCCTCACCAAGATGGGTGAAAATGCATATGAGATTTCCTTGCCCCCTACTTTACTGATTTCTCCCATTTTTAATATTGCAGACCTCACTCCTTACAAGTGTGTTGCAAACATTGTAAATGTGCAAGGATCACAAGTTAAAGATGATGGAGACTATGTGACAGATCTCCCACCAAGAAAGCAAATGGAGTTAGACACCATTTTGGAAACCAAATTCTTGAAGCAAACAAGAAAGAACAAGTACATGTAGTACTTAGTGAAATAGAAAGGAATACCTCCAATAGATGCTACCTAGATGACAGAGTACCAGATCCAACAACATGGAACCACTGTTGACCAGTTATCCTCAAGTGGGAACTTGAGTTCAAATCTCATGGGGATTATGGTGTAGGAGCACCCTAAATGAACTAAGTGTTCCTATGAAACCTAGAGGTTCTCTCAAGGTTCTAAGAGGCCTTTAGTAATGATAAGACATTGGGGTAGTCACTGGACCACCTTGTAAGGCCATAGTTCCAAGTTTGGCACATTATGAGCCCTTGGTCAACTATTGGTCATTTATCGTCCAAAACCATAGGAATAGGTTTCTTAGGTTTTTCATGTTTGGATCCATTAGGGATCACAAAAATAACATTGTGACCAAGTTTGGTCACTAGATTTGCAAAATTGCAAAATATGTAAAAGTTGCTCAAAAGTTGTTAAGCAACTTTTGAGCAAACTTAACAACTTTTTGAAAAAAAACTACCAAATGGTCAAATTGGTTCAAAATTGTCATGTAACCATTGGGAGTTCCTACAAAATCCCTTTCGAGTGGGTGGTAGGCTAATCATGTAATTTGGCATTTGAAAATTAATAAAAATAACCATTTTCCTGCATTCCTGAGAAACAGTCATTGTGTACGATCGGGTATAGATAGAAGGACATGAAGGTCTAACACCAAGGGTTAGTTTTTTGAATATTCTTTCTTTTTCTTTTGGTCTCATGTGCTGATCAATCTTAGTTTGAAAGCTATCAATTTTACAAACTCACTGCCTGGTTTGTAGGCCCTAAATAAGGGTTTAGGAGAGAATTGTTTGTATTTCACTTTCCACCATGGGAATTCAATAACCCTTGGTGGAAATTTTGTTTATATGGTAATATTTAATATTCTACAGGATAGGTTCTTCAAAACGTAGGGAGATGGAATTAAAATGATTCCCTGGGTGTATATCCTTATGTATGCACCCATCCAGAATTAGGACAGTAATCAGAGGCTCTAAATCAAAGGAAGAGACCCTTGTATGCACGCTCACATGAGCCAATCATCATTTTGGTATTTTGATGCATCCTAAAGGCATTTCTAGTGTAAGTGCATGCCTAATTAGCCCTAATTGCAGAAGCAATTTTGTGTATAATGTTGTCTCTTTCTCATTTCTAGGTTCCAGGGCTTAAGTCTAAAGTTTTAGGCCATAATAGGGCAATGTTTGGCCTAGACTCAAGGATTTTGGGGTACATTTACCTATTTGGGTCATCTAGAGGCTTCCAGTTGCCCACTTTGCATCAATTTTCTTCAGATTATATGGCTAAAGTTTTAAAATTGAATTATAATATTCATGTCTTGGAAGTTGAGAGAAGAAGAGTACTTGGGCGATTCTTAGGAACCTCATTATTCCCAAGTTGGAAAAATTACAAAGGATTCTTGGAGAAGAAAATATTTTGAGCAAGTCTCCACCCCAAATAATCTTATTCATATTGAGGAATCAACTTATGTGTTGTGTGGAAAGATTCAAATCTTGGAAAGCCCAAGGAAGGCTTAGAACATAGATCTTCTCCCCTTAAAAAAAATTTAGATATTTTCTAAATGATGTGATTATGTGCACTCTATAGGATTTTGGTAGAGAATTTTGTCTTTTTGGCCACCTTTTCCATTGATGTCAAAGGGGGAGAAGAGTTGTGTGAAAAATTAATACCTTTCTTAGGGGGAGTTCTATTTTTGGAGAATTTTGTTTTTGGTTTTAGCATTCTAGGATGGACACTTAGTCATTTTTCACTAAGTGTTTCTATCAATTCCAAAGGGGAAGATTTTTGTCAAGAGTCAACTAGTTATGCATGATATTTTTTTATTGATGGAAACTATATAATTCACTCATGGCCAGTTATAATATACTTTTCCTTCCAAAAGTTTTTGTGATGAATACAACTAATTATGAAGAAATAGCTAAGGATACAATTTCATAGATTGAGACAATACAAACAAAGGTCAAAGTATCTGATGATGTGAAGTTGGATATTTATTTTAGAACTCATGGTATTTCTAATCTCATGATCACAATTTGTTATGATACTAAGTGATCGAGATATGGTTTACTGTGTATCTCATTGATAGAGAATTATCTTATGCGAGCCTGCAAAATGTTAGATTGATCAATGATCCTATCAAATCAATGATCTGATTGGTTGGATGGAAGATCTAGTTTGGTCCAACCTCCTATATGATAAATTTTCTTTGGTATAGGTTAGCATTGGGTTTTGGTTAGTATTTTGATTTGAGAAAAGTACACATTTCATATTTTCATGTTGGAGTTGACTAATTCAATATTATGAGTCTATGATCAATTATATAAGATTCAGTTTTTTATGTCAAGAAATAAACTATGGATGTGATGATATGAAATCTATATTAATGTAAGAGTGGAAGTTTATGATATCTGTGGAGCTTCAATGGAACATATTGGCATTATTGATCCTACCAGTAAGTTCAGTTTTGGGACTATAAGTCCTTCCTATATTGTAATAAGTATTTGATTGGTGAACTCAACTGAGGGCTAGATCAGTGTTTTCTAATTGAGAAGTATGTTCTAGGCTGTAAGCATGAATGCATGTGCATTCCCCTCATATATACTTATAACTTTAACAGGGTACTTATTACTGCAGTAGTGAGATATTTGTGGGTTTCATCCCTAGCGAGGTTTTTCCCTTAATCGTGTTTTCCTCGATAAAAAATCATGGTGTTATGATATGGATGTTATTTATCTTGTTATGTTTAATTTTGGTTTGTTGTAGTTTTAAGTTATGGTTTTGGTTTATTAAGTTTGCAATTAATGTTTCAATGATTCAACCCCGCTCTCAGTATTTCATAATCCTAACAATTGATATTAGAGATTAGTTCCTTGGAAGATGTTTAACAACTTGAGGAAGATTCTAATGGAAGCATCTAGAAGTACTCAGAAGAATCTCTTTAATTCTCTTGAAGATTTGGATAAATCAAATATTCGCATTGATGATTTAGAAGGAAAGTTGAAAGAGGCAGATAGATTCATTCTCAATTGTTAGTAATAACTGAGAGGGGGGGGGGTGTGAATCAGTGGCCTCAAAAATTTATCCAATTTAAACTTTAATCCACCAATCAATACTTCTCAAATTATTAAGTCCCAACAAGATGCATGCCTTTGAAATACTTGAAACAAATAACTGTCTGTCGGTTTACCTTGTCTGTCCTTATTCTCCTTGATAACTGATAAGCAGTAAACTATATTTACCGATACTCAGCAAATATGCAGAGTACACCAATCAATCCATAAATGCATATGTAGAATGTAAAACAATAAATTAATAAACCATAAACACATAACACAAGGATTTTAATTTGGAAACCTTGTTAAGGGAAAACACACTGGGACCGGTACCCCAAATTTTCACTCTTCTAAAGTGAGCCCTGTTAGGAGCCAACCCTATTAAAATTACAAATACATTGTCAAGTGCAACCTTGTTAGAGGATTTTCAATACATAGGTTGTCACTTAGTATCTGGCATCTACGCTACCATCCTTGAATCAATCTCATGACTGTCAATAGGCTTTATGCAAATCTTACTACCATCCTTGAATCAGCCTCCTTCTTAGACTATCAATAGGTTTTAGGTAAGACCGGTGCTACTATCATGAGTCAACCTTCTGGTAATCTGTTAGGATATACCACAATTACAAAAGAATGTTAAGTCCTACTCTGTTAAGAGACTTAATGTTTTAATGGTTAAACTGAAACAAAATGACCTATTTCTATTGCAACTTAATTGCAGATTTTCAGATCTATTTACTTACAATATCTTTCTGATCAATGTATCAATATGATTCCTTTGTACTTAACTCTTTTTTCTTTGTGATGCTGTGCTTTTCTGTTCATTGGTGTCTGCAGAATTCTTTAGCTCTCCCTTAGCTTGATTGATCAAGACTGCATGAAGTTAATCCATCATCAGTTTCTCTTTAGCATCTTCTATCAGTTCACTCCCCCATGTATCTGATTGATTATGGACCACACAGAGAATGAAAAATGCTTGTCTCTTAAATAGACATGATATTCCTTAATTCTTGGTTCTTGATTCTTGGCATAAAAAACAATCCAGCCAAATTGATTTACGATTTTAACTCCTGATTTATCTCATAGTTATCTTCTTGCCAACTGTGTAAATCATCTTTAAATCACTTACTTAACTATGGTCAAATAAAACAAATAAAACAACTAGTTAAGTCTATCTTTTAGCTCTGCCAGCTAGATATTTTTTCATTTTCTGATCTCTCTGTTATGTCGGTCAATTCTGTAGTTCGTTTCTGGTGACAACTGCCAATTCCATCGGTGTCACTTTAGTTAGCTTCAGGATCTCTGTCCGTCAGGCATGATTGGATCTTGCTCTTCGGGCAACATTGTTTTTAGCTCATCGGGCATTCTTTGATTCTACTTCGTCAGGAAATACTGTCTTCTACTCGTCGGGTATCACTGTGACTTTTATCTCTATCTTTACCGATGGTGTGCACTCCGCCAGTGTATTCTATCACTTAGTGAATACTTGAGTTTTATGCATTGTTGAAAGCATAACCTCTATTCCATTGATTCTTTGAAGTCTTTGGCATTATGTGTATGACCATATAGATGATATCAAGTTGACATCAATGACAATACAAATCATTAACTGATTTAATGTCTTGCATCATCTTCAACTTAATATAGCGAACCATTTAATCAGTTACATGTCATCAATCTCTCCCTTTGGCATTGATGGAAACATACTATATTATCATACTATACTATTGCTAATACAATATGAAATACAATTGTTGAGTTTCATCAAATTACCAAATAGTTTGTTTTGATAACTGATTAAATTTCTGACCGCCGGTGAGCTCTATTTTAGCTCAGATTTGATTCTTGCAACTTTATTTTTTCTTCTTCTAATGTGTTGTGACCTCTATTGGTGTCAAATTTATCTTTGACTGTTCTGATTCTTTGATGTCTCTATCTTTTGTTTGCAACTTTTATACAAATTTTCTCCCTATGGATATGATCTCTAACTGTTTGGAGTAATCTGATAATGAAAAATTTCTGATGATAATATGGAAACATTCTCTCCCTTTGACAACAATGCCAAACAAATATTTTAAAAAATATCTGACACTCTGTCAACCAATTTCTTCTTTCCATAATATATTCCTTGAATTTCCTTTATCCATTATCAATATAACAATCTGCTCTAGTGCTTGGTTCTGATATATACCTTTCTTTATATAGATGTAGCGTTGAAGTTCATCTTTTTCTTGCATCAATCGTGAATGATATTCTTATAATATATGGTTGATGTAGCGTTCTATCATTTTACTGACTGTTAGACATGGGTTTTACCCCTAGTCTTTTTCTCAGGTACTCAAATGTATCCTTTGGCAGTGGCTTGCTGAAGATATCAACCAATTGTTCTTTTGATTGCACATATTCAAGTATTACTTCTTTCTCTTTCTCTTGTTCTCTTAAGTAATGATACTTGATGGCAATGTGTTTAGTCTTCGCATGCATGACTGGATTCTTGGAAATATTTATTGCATTGGTGTTGTCACAATAAATAACTACTAGTTCTTTGATTTTCATATGCATACCTTCCAGCAACTGTTTGATCCATGCAATATTTGAGCAGTTTGCAGCAGTAGCAACATATTCTACTTCTGCAGTAGACTGAGAGATGCATCCTTGCTTCTTGCTAATCCATGCGAGAAGTGTGTCACCCATAAAGAATGCTCCTCCAGTTGTGCTCTTCCGGTCATCAAGATTTCCAGCCCAATCAGCGTCGGTAAACACTTTTAGTTCAAATTTGCCTTATCTTCTATACCATAAGCCAAATTCCTTAGTATTCTTTAGATATCTTAGAATTCTTTTCACAATAGTTATATGTGATTCCCTGGGGTTAGCAGAAAATCTAGCAACAATTCCTACTGCATGTGCAATATCTAGTCTAGTGTGTACAACATACATGAGTTTCCCTATCATGGATTTGTATAGAGTCTGATTTACCTCTATTGTCTTGTCTTCCTTTTTTAATTTGCATCTAGTAGCCATCGGTGTTCCAACAGGTTTGGAATCTTCCATCTTGAATATTTTTAGAACTTCTTTGATGTATTTGGACTGTGTAATGAAAATACCTTCACTTTGTTGAATGAT
>MU227927.1:4547820-4638459 GCA_018584345.1 Thuja plicata
GTATTATTTGCTACTGCTCTCATTTCTTGAATAGCAGAGACTCTAATAGCATATATGGGCAATAAGGTTCTTAGGATTTTACTTACCATTGTCTCCTCTTCAAGTGTACCTCCAACACCTCATATAGCATTGCCTACTTATTTTATTCTCGTGATGTACTTTGTGATATTTTCACCTTCTTTCATTCCGAGATCATCAAACTTTCCTCTAAGGCTTTCTTCCTTGGCTCTCAGAACAATTGCATCACCACCATGTACAAGTTTCAACTTGTCCCACATTGTCTTTGCATTTTTGCAATCTTTGACATCCTCAAATTCAGCATCAGAGAGTGAGGCTGAAAGTTCTATAACTATGTAGTTATGTTCATGCTTTACTCTCAATTGATCCACTGTCAATGGTCCTATAGGAAACACATATTCAGTATCCAAGTATTGAGTAATATCATTGCCAATACCTGGTAAGTGAAGATTTATCTTGCTTTGCCATGAAGCAAAGTTTTCCTTGTTCAACTTGGGCACATCTCGTCAGTTCATCTTGTGATCTTTACTTAGGTCTTGAAACCTTCCTTCTAAGCACACAAGCTCTGATACCAATTGTTAGTAATAACTGAGAGGGGGGGTGGTGAATCAGTGGCCTCAAAAACTTATCCAATTTAAACTTTAATCCACCAATCAATACTTCTCAAATTATTAAGTCCCAACAAGATGCATGCCTTTGAAATACTTGAAACAAATAAATGTCTGTTGGTTTACCTTTTCTATCCTTATTCTCCTTGATGACCGATAAGTAGTAAAATATATTTATGGATACTCAGTAAATATGCAGATTATACCAATCAATCCATAAATGCATATGTAGAATGTAAAACAATAAAGTAATAAACCATACACACATAACACAAGGATTTTAACATGGAAACACTGTTAAGGGAAAAACCACTGGGACCGGTACCCCAAATTTTCACTCTTCTGAAGTGAGCCCTGTTAGTAACCAACCCTGTTAAAGGTTACAAACACATTGTTAAGTGCAACCTTGTTAGAGGATTTTCAATACATAGGTTGTCACTTAGTATCTGGCATCTATGCTACCATCCTTGAATCAGTCTCATGACTGTCAATAGGCTTTATGCAAATCTTATTACCATCCTTGAATCAACCTCCTTCTTAGACTTTCAATAGGTTTTAGGTAAAACCGATGCTACTATCATGAGTCAACCTTCTAGTAATCTGTTAGGATATACCTCAATTACAAAAGACTGTTAAGTCCTGCTCTGTTAAGAGACTTAATGTTTCAATGGTTAAACTGAAACAAAATGACCTGTTTCTAATGCAACTTAATTGCATATTTTCAGAGCTATTTACTTACAATATATTTTTGATCAATGTATCAATATGATTCCTTTGTACTTAACTCTTTCTGCTCTGTGATGTTGTGCTTTTCTATTCATCGGTGTCTGTAGAATTCTTTAGCTCTCCCTTAGCTTGATTGATTAGGACTGCATGAAGTTAATCCTTCATCAATTTCTCTTCAACATCTTCTATCAGTTCACTCCCCTGTGTATTTGATTGATTATGGACCACACAAAGAATGAAAAGTTCTTGTCTCTTAAATAGACATGATATTCCTTAATTCTTGCTTCTTGATTCTTGGCGTAAAAAACAATCCAGCCAAATTGATTTACGACTTTAACTCCTGATTTATCTCATAGTTATCTTCTTGCCAACTGTGTAAATCATCTTTAAATCACTTACTTAACTATGGTCAAATAAAACAAATAAAACAACCAGTTAAGTCTATCTTTTAGCTCTTCCAGCTAGATATTTTGTCATTTTCTAATCTCTTTGTTCTATCGTTCAATTCTATAGTTCGTAACCGGTGACAACTGCCAGTTCTGTCGGTGTCGCTTCAGTTAGCTTTAGGATCTCCATCCGTCGGGCATCATTGGATATTTCTCATCAGGAAACACTATTTTTAGCATGTTAGGCATCCTTTGATTCTACTTCATCAAAAAATATTGTCTTCTACTCGTCGAGTATCATTGTGACTTTTATCTCTGTCTTTATCGATGGTGTGCACTCCGCCGGTGTATTTTGTCACTTAGTGAATACTTAACTTTTATGCATTGCTGAAAGCATAACCTCTATTCCATTGATTCTCTGAAGTCTTTGGCATTATGTGTATGACCATATAGATGATATCAAGTTGACATCAATGACAATACAAACTATTAACTGATTTAATGTCTTGCATCATCTTCAACTTAATATAGTGAACCATTTAATCAGTTACATGTCATCATCAATTTGAAGGAATAATTAAAGTAGTCAAAAGGCAAAAGAAAGGACCTTGTGGATCAGTTATCTTTGAAAGGTAGTGACTCTACATATATTAAAGAAAAAAAAGCTAAAGAGCATGATTTGATTATAAAAGAGATATAATCTAAAGAATTAGATAGAATCCATGGCAATAAAAATGACTAAAGAAATGGAAGAAAAGAAGACACTTGAGAAATCATTGAAGGAAAAAAGTGAAGAATGCTACAAGTTGATTAATGAAGTTGGAAAGTTTATGTTAGGAATAATACAACTAAGAGGGGGAGGGGAATCAGTTGTATGCCAAATTATCAAACTTTAAACTTTAAACCAATTATTTAATGCAAATCTAAACACTTCAACAACAACACCATAACATAAATTTTTTTTTTTTGAGAAAGCCTTGTCAAGGGAAAAACCTTGATGAGGATGGAACCCAAAAATAATGCACTATAAATATTGTATCCATGTTAGGAGATCTATCCCTATTAGGAGCTGATTATTACATCTAGTACAAGTCCCTGTTAAAGGATAGATCTTATTAGGAGTCTTCTCAAACCTGTTAGGATTTGAATGAAATGATGATCTCACTACCTGAGCACACTACTCAAAGTGAAGGTTAATTCCACCTTCTAAATATTAAACCCACCTTATGGACTCACTGTCCAAAAAGAAGTATAGAAATATACTTATAATAGTGAACTGATTGATAGCAACTTTCTTTTCTTATACAGTTCCAATGAAGTTCATTACAAACATAATAACTACTCTAAATCTAGCAAAACTCACATTTACATGCTCACAACATCCAATACTTGAGGTTTTCCACTTTATGCTCGATGTTAGCTTCTTTCCTTATATTGCCACAAGGTTTTTGTGGTCCTCTCGATGGGAAACCATTGATGATGGTCTAATCATGATCCATGGATTTTTTTGAAGTGTTCCAAACCCTCATGAGACAGGGTGAATGTGCTTATACCACTCATACTCGATTATAGGTTGCTTAGGAAACTTCGGAAGAGTTGGTAAGTATTTCACTTGCATACGATCATATTGTGATCATTATGTCATCTCTATCATGTAGTATCATACTTATGTTTGCACTTATCTAATGCACTTGATATGTTATGTATTATCTTATATCAAAAAAAAATTGCAGTGCATATTTAACCCTTGTTTCCAAGGGTTCCTTTGTGGGGCATTACATGTTTTCCATTAAAATATTGTTGAAGATGAGGGACACCTCATATGGGGACCTCTCTTCATCCATAAAGATCAAATTGTTCTTTCTTTAGAAAGACTCTAACAAAGGTGGAGTATGAGTTACCTCAGAGTTCTCTAATAAGAGGATGTTAAGACAATATAGTTTAATCATAAATAAGATGGAGTATCATGTTGTTGATGGACCAACACATTTGTAACTTCTACATGGAACGACCCCACATTTTATGAGAAATGTAGTTGAATATGGGAAATCAATTATTCCTCTTGTTTGCATAGAAAACATCTATTTGGAAATTAGAACCTGTTGGAGTGAGAAAGGCACTGAGAGGGGGGGGTGTGAATTAGTGTCTTTATACGATTTTCACTTAACTCACAAGAAACACTTTAAACTAATTAAATGCCTAATCTAACCTCACATGTGGTTGTCGCTAAATAATATCAAATATAAACATGCAATATGAATATTAACATAAGTAATAAAAAACCCACAAAGAGACATAAAATGTTATTTTCATGAGTGGAAAACCCTTAAAGGGAAGAAAAACCACTCGTAAAATGCCTCACTAGCTACAATGTATCTCACTGACATTTAAATGTGCCTTACTGGTAAGAGTTTCATTGTTGGTAAGAGACACTACATAGAAGGAAAATTATGAGTGAATGTTGTCATTGATGGAAACTACATGATGTTTAGACATGTAATACACATGCATAAAAAATTTGGGCCCATATTGGAAGTCATTTAATGATCTAACTAGGTTCAGACTTAAGAACATAGTACACTAGAAGAAAACATAGAAATGTTTGGTGATATCTAGAGAGGAAAGGTTTTGTAGCTCACATCTAAGGGAACTATAAAGAATGTGTATATATGCTTCTCATAGAAATTGAATGTATGATGATATGATTAGATGAGGTTATGAAGATCTGAGAAGCCATTCATATCAGTTAACATAGTCTCAGGCCGATGTGATGATAAATCCTTGTGCGTACATTGGAAATTGTAATTGGCACTAAATTTGATAATTCAAATGTTTTTCCGAAATAGTCAGCCACCTATTTTGATTTTTTTTGGAGGGAAACATGATTAATTTATGATATAACTAAATTTATAAAACATTTTAATTTTCCCAAGAACATTTTAGGGCAAGTCTACTTATTGATCAAATCCTATGGTGTGAACTTATATAATGGATTGATTGGGGTTTGTTGATATGCAGAGATGATATTTGAGATTGTTTTATGGATGATAAATAGTAAGAGTAGTGTGATAGCTTTGATTTTGAGTAGTTTTGAAGAGATCTAAAATTCTAAACGGGAAGATCAAGGCGACTTGGTAGTCAGTTTTGGGTTGTGGATCACATCGACATTTGAGATTACACGGAGTTGTAATCAGACATTATCATATTTTATTATAGTATTTCAACAAGTTTTAATCATTGTAGTGATCATTTTGTAAGACAATGAGTCTTCCTTTGGGTTGTATCCCAAGGTATTTTGTTTTGAGTAGTGAGCTCTAGGCAGTGAACATGATTGCATGTTTAATCCCATATCTATTGTAATACTTTAATTATATTGAGTATAGTCTTTTTGGGTGTCATCCCCACCATGGTGTTTCCCTAACATGGTTTTTTGTGATAAAAATTCTTTTTTCTTGATGTGTAATGTGGACTTGATAGATCAATACTTTGTGCTCCTGCATGCTTACATTTCAAGGTTAAATACTATTATGTGTTGCAAGTTCTTATAAGTTCAAAAGATGTTTTAGAAAGTTTCAGAACCTTATTGTTAAATATTTGAATTTATATAACACTAATTCACCCCCTCCCCTCTCAGTGTTCCTTAATATTAACAATTGGTATAAGATATTTTATCCCTTAAGAGAAGCCTAAAAACTTGAGGCGATCTTTGAAGGAACAATGGAATCCAATTTACAAAAGCATCTGATATTAGTAATTGATGATATGGATCAGACTAAAATAGAACTAAGAGAGTCTGGAGAAGAGATAAAAAATTTGTGAGAAACTACAAACAAAAGAATAAGAGAGTTCAGATGAGGAACAACTAAGCCATGATTTAAAAGGGAGAATTGCAAAATGTGAGAAGATGAAACAAAAGAATTCTAACTTGAAGCATGAGATATAATAAATAGTGATGAAGATGATTAAAGATATTGAAGATAGGAGGAAAAATGAAGAAAACCTAGAATAATCCTTAAGAGAGAGATCCGAGGAATGAAAGAAGATTGTCACAAATTTATTGGATGCAAAGGATCTTGAAGATGAATTGAGAAGTGAACTTATGATTGCAAATGAATACAAAGAAAGATTCATGGTAAGCTCAACCAAGATAGACTCATTTCTTGAAATTCAAAGAAATCAAAGTGATATAAAAGGTTTGAATATGAAGAAGCAGTAACTTCAAAATCCACACCAATGAAACCTAGATTTGACATGAAGATGAAAAAAAGTTCAACTAAAAGACAACCTAATGCTTAGATAAATGATGTTAAGTATTTTATCTTACATAGATTTGGTCACAAATCCATACATTTTAGGAATAGGATGAATCAAAGAAATACATATTTTATTGGTCAATTTTTCAAACGCAATAAACAAGGTCATAAGGCAAGTGAGTGCAGAAATGTCATAAGGAACTTGTCTTCCAGCATAGATAATATAAAGTGTTATTCGTGTAATATTTTTGGGCATGTTGCTAAGAAGAGTGCAAAAACTAAAAGACCAATGATAAACATAAATTATCAAAGGAATATTGTTTTTTATAGGTGCAAAAAATCTGGATGCCATGCAAAAGACTGTCAAACCAAGATTGTATATAATAGAAGTTCCCTGAAGAAAGGTAGAAAAGGACAGTAAAAGGATAAGGGAAAGGAAAAAGAGAAGTCTAAAGTATCATTTGAAGAGGTGCACAAGAAGATGATGAAAATATGGGTCAAGAAGAGTCCAAGTGAACAATATGAAAGGTCCATGAAAGTATTTGAGGTCACCAGCTCCACTAAGAATTGAAGATAGGCCTTTGGCCTAGTGGGAGAAAAATTGCTAAATCAATTGAAACCCCCTGAAGAATTTAGTTCTTGATCCTTTCAAGAAAGGGAATGTTAGAGAAGGCTAGGGCATAATTATTTCTTACTTCACCGAAGGACTTCAATTTTGTAGGGTGCACATTATTAATATAAATCCTCAGATAATAAACCAATGTTCAAAGATGAAATTAGGTCATAACACATTCATTGCATCGCTTAATTCAAAAAGTACATACAAAGGGGAAATCAATCTTCATTTTTCATGAAGCATTCGAAAGAAGAAGTGAAGAGGTGGCTCATAGCGAATAAAAAGGCTATTTGAATGATTTTTTAACCACTTTAAAGGAAACCCTAACTCTGTAAAAAGAAGGTATTTTAATTGTGCAAAACTCTATCAATTGAGTAAATTCAAGTTTGAAAGGATGGATACACCAATAATTTTTTATATAACCAAAAGACCTTGCTCGAAATTCAAAAAATATCCATATAAAACTATGGAAGTTGACCCTAAGGCTACATTGTCTGATTTATTCTATGGATTTCTCTATGTTGAGGATGTTAGGACATATGTAAACTACAATTTATAGGATTTAGGAAGAAATTCAATCAAGTAATTATACCTCACCAAATTGATGGGAGAAAGTGGAGGTGTTAAACCAAAATTCTATGCCCTAGAAGAGAGGAAGTTTGCGCAGTTCACATTATTTCTAGTTGTTGTTGAGGAGGAATCGATAATATATATATTGTGAATAATTCATGGTGAGTTGATGTGGTTGAACCAGCTCATGAAGATTACAAAGGAACTGATAGAGAAAGTCATAGGTTTGTGGTCCACATGAGGGATTCCAACTATAAAAATTATGCAAAATGACATAGTATGTGATGCCATAGGTGAAATAGCTGACAATAGAGGGATGCATATCAACAACATAAGAGATGAGTATGTGAGGTTTATTGAAATGGTCATTGGTTATAAGATATACAACTCCAATAGAGAAAACTTTGTCTGAGTAACAACCATTTACACAACATATAAGATGTTTAGAGAAATAAAAGATTATGACCTCTATAAAGTCTTTAGAGGAAAATTGATAAAGAACCTAAATAAGATCAAAAGGGATAAGAAGAATGCATTTACGTTTCGCACACTTATATTCTATATGTTCTTATATTTTCTAAAAGAGTTTCTAAGGGTAGGTCCTACTAATTGGTCTGGTAAAGGCCTGGTAGGTTTTCAAATCAAAGAAATGATGAGTATTGTGACTGATGAGATGAGAACCGCATCTCTTTGTGTGTATTTCAAGAACTTATAGAAGAAGATGCATGAAAGGGAAATAATTCCTGAAACTATTGCTGAAAAAGATAAGGAGGATATATGCTTTATGGTGAACACTGATTAATACCTAATGGAGGCGGTTGAACCCAAAAATTATTGGGTTATGCCAATGGGTTATGAGGTGGATGAAACAATTATGTAATTGCATGCAATGGAATTACTAAGAAAGAAAAAGGATACATATTAACCAAGATTTGGAACTTACAATGAGAAATGACTCAAGGTGCATAGAGAATTGAGAGCACCTGAAGTTGCAAGAAGGATAAAGAAGAAAGTTGACATAGTAAAAGAATTTCTTGAATTTCATGCTTATAAATTTGTAGAAGGAAATACACCTAATGAAGTGGGATAATAAATTTTCCCCCAATTCAATCTACTAGTAGGAAGACAAGAAGTGAAACAATGTCCATGGTGAAGAAGAAGACACTAGACAAGAAAAGTGATGAAAAGAAGAAAGAAGAGTCTAAGAGACAATAATAATAAATGAATAAAAAGAAAGAAGAGGATATTATTATTGAGTATTATGATGGAAATAATCTAATGAAGCTATAAAACATCTCAAGAAACACAATTCAAATGAAGCATCCAAACATTCAAAGATAAAATCTACTGGTGCAACTCAACAAGTAAGTAAAGAAACAAAGCTGGAGTCTGATATGATAGGTATGTCTTGAAATAGAATGGTAAATTTTATTACTGCTAATGGTGACCTAAGACTAGTAAATAGATTATTTGATAAGTTAGAGAGTTAATGGAAGAGAGTAATTGAAGAGGCTATTGTCAAATACATGTACATGTTCAAGAAATATTTGATTGAGATTACATCACAACTTCCAAAGTCTCTATATGATATCCTAGATGAAAGAAAGAATACAACCATCAAGAAGGATAGATAACTAAGAGAAAAAGCCATAATTGAACTCTATCTAGTAATACCAGTTGAAGAGATGAAGAACTTAATGAAAAAGGCATAGCCAGCTTTTAGAAGAAAATTAAGAACAACTAGGTTGATGGCTGGTAAAATAGACTATGTAGTAAAAGAGACTAAATATATAATGCATAAAATATTGTTGAAAGAGAATCCAACAATGCTCACTTAATTTAAAAAGTGAAGTACATCCAAACAAATTGAGTCACCGAGCATACAATTACAAGATGATATTAATATTCAAGATGTTCAGGATTTGGAACAAATCATAGGTACAAGTATGGAGAAAGTTCCAGAGATGGTAATAGTACAAATAAATGTGACCAATCAAGTCATTAATCAGGGTATATTACCCAAACAGGTCACATCAGACACCAAAGGGAAAGGAATAGAGATAGGTAGAGAGAATGCACCACAAGATGTACAAACTATGACATATAAGGCAAGGACTAATATAGTAGTGGTATATCCTTTAAACCTCATGTTTCATTCAAAAGATGGAGAACACAAGGATGTAGAGATGCAAAAAGAAGAAATGAAGAAAGGGTTGCATAGAAGCAGGGAAAGAGACATTATTTGGGCAGTGCAACAACTCGTGTCTAATGAGACATCAAAGATAGATATTGAATTGGCTAAAGGACCAATAGATTTATTTTCTCTATCCCCTATTTAGAAGATAAAATTAGCCCAAGTGGCACAATCTCAAGCCAGGGAAGAGGTTCTTAAGAATCACATTCAAGATTGTAATCTCATGGAGGAGACATCTGAAGTACTGGAAATGTTGATGGAAAATTATGTGAAAGATGAATCATTAACTATATCCAAGTCAGAAGTCTTCTTAATTTAGTGAAAAATAAATTCCAATCACTTGAACATGCTGCAAAGGTAAACAAAAGAGAGAGGTCAATGCTAAAAGGTTTGAAGAGTTAAAGTTCATACTTTCATATGGAAGATCACTATTGGACACCCACATTAAGGAAGATGGAAATGTTTATAAGTCATGTTTGTTAATGAAGAAGTTCATGGTAGGCATATACAAGAAGATTCAAGAGAATGAATAGAAAATGGAGCAGATAACACAATCATTTGATTCTCTCAATGCTTCTACAAGAAAATATGAGAGTTAAGTAATCTCTTTACTTGAGAGAATCCAAAAGTTGGGGAAGGAGATGATGAAATCAAAATTCAATAAATTTTTTAGAAGTAGTGGTTGTTGTTGCACTAAAAGATCGACCTATTAATGCCTGATACAACCACTAGACCTATAGAATCTAAAGGGGGTTTCTAAACTATGTCATGAATCCTGCAAGGGACACTAGACCACTACCAACAATCCCCCTCCTAGCATCACTCATTGTGGCCTGCATGATTTGAGCCTTTAACCAATATTTGATACCACTTGTTAGAAGTAGTGGTTTCTGTTGCACCAAAAGATTGACCTATTAATGCCTGATACAATCACTAGACTTATAGAATCCATAGGATGTTGTTAAACCATGCTGTGAATCCCATGAGGGATGCTGGCCCACTACCAAAAGAATTGAGGAGTTTGATATCTCCAAAACTTCATATGCTCTACAGTATAGTCAAAGAAGAACAAGTTGCTTTAGGACCATCAGATCCCGTGAAATTACAAGTGGTAGAAGCTACAATATTTTTTTATCAATGACCACATTTCAGTTTTAGATTGTCTCAAACAAGGATGGGACCAAGATCTACAATTATTGAAGACTATATGTGCAAATATCTTCCACTTAATGTAATTTTCACCACTTTTTGGCATGTACATATATGCATATATCTTTTTGGTATCCATGGGAAAGGGGGACTAGTAGTGTGAGTTTAGGACATTTTATGGCTAATCCTTTTCCATTGATGTCAAAAGGGGAGTATTGGGCATGTGGAAAATGGAAATTTGTTACTTTTGAAGGACTCATTTTTGGATACAATATTTGGGGAAAGCTCGATGCAGTTAGACAGTAATTAATAGTATTTGCACACTTAGTCAAATTTTCACTAAGTGTTTCCATCAACATCAAAGGGGGAGATTGTTGGCAAGAGACATTGCATAGAAGACAAACTATTAGTGAATGTTGTCATTGATGGAAACTACATGATATTTAGACATCAAATACATGTGCATAACAAATTTGGAGCCCATAGTAGAAGTATTTTGAAGATCTAACTAAGTTCAGACTAAAGAATAATGTACATTGTTAGAACACACAGAACGGTCCTGTGGGATCTACAAAGGAAAGATTTTGCAGCGTGCATCTAGGGGAAGTATAATGAATGTGTATAGATATTTCTCACATAATTTGAAGGTATGGTGATAATATTAGACAAAGTTATGAAGATCTGAGAATCCATTCATGTTAGTTAACATAGTCTCAGGTCAATGTGATGATAAATCCTTGCACGTAGATTGGAAATTGTAATTCACGCTAACTTTGACAATTAAAATGTTTAGCTGACATAGTCAGCCACCTATTTTGATTTTTTTGGAGGGAAACATGATGAATTAAGGATGTAATTGACTTGATAAAATGTTTTACTTTTCCCAAGAACATTTTAGGGAAAGTCTACTTGTTGATCAAATCCTATGGTGTGAACCTATATAATGGATTGAATAGGTTTTTTTGATAATCGGAGATGATATTTGAGAATTTTTGATGGTTGTAAACAATGACAGATGTGTGATAGATATGATTTTGAGTATTTTTGCAGAGATCCACTATTCTGAATAAGAAGAACAAGGTGACAAGGTAGTTAGTTTTGGGTTATAGATCAGATTGACATTTGAGCTTACACAAAACTGTAATCATACATCAGTAGATGTTATTGTGGTATTTAAACAAGTCAGAGATCATTATAGTGATAATTTTTATAAGATAGCGAGTCTTCCTTTGGGTTGTAACCCAAGGTATTTTGTTTTGAGTAGCGATAACTAGGAAGTGACCCTCATTGCATGTGCAATCCCCATATCTAATTGTAAGACTTTATTTTCACTGAGTATATTGTTACAAATTATAGAACCACTCGGGTATCTAGAGGTTAAAAGAACTTAGTATTTTTTTAGAATCAAGGTATTTGGCACTCATAATAGTCCTCTAGTCACTATTATTTAAAGAAATATTTCATCCCATCTTAGCTAGGAGGGCTTCATTTAGATGGTTAATTATCCTTATGCCCATTTCTCCAAACTTTTTAGGGCAATATATGGTGTCTCAATTATCCAGAGCCAATATTTTCCTCTCTTCAGTTCTAATTCATAGAAATTTTATTTGAATTCTTTAATTTATTTTATCCACATTACATGGAATTTTGAATAAAGATGTGAAATACATTGGGATACCCTATAGGGAGGAAAAAAAGAGTTGAAAATTTGTTGCATAACTCAAAATTTTTCCTTTGCAACCAGAAAGCTTCTTATAGAGTCTTTTTGAAATATAATATCAAAAATTAGGGGTCTTATCCTTCACTATAAGAGGGAGCCCCATATACACCCCCTTAAGAACAACAATTTTGGTTTTTTTAAGAAAGAGGGGTAAACGCTTTGACATGGAGCTATGAACCTGTGAGGCAAAAAATGGGGGAACTCACCACCAATGGGATTCGAACCTTGATGGAAAGAAAAAAAAAATTAACCATCACAACATGCCAACATTGGAAAAGAACAAAAATTTAACAACTTTAAATATTTTGGATTTTTCCTTTCTACCTGTCACTAGTGTTAAAAAATAAAATGTTACTTTTATCACAATTAATGCATTTCCCCAAGATCCTAGGATAAATATTTAAGTAGGTCTTTCATTTTTTACCTCAACCACTAACATCAATTCAAACAAGATAGTATCTGTTAGTCTTGGGGTCAGATTACTGAGGGGGGGGATAATTAATCTACAAAATAATGCAAACTTCTCTAACTTAAAACCTAAACCAATATTCACAAGCTTAACCTTAATAACAACAAATGAAAATCATAAGCACCCAAATCCATCCACAAAATTGACACATATTTATGTCATGGAAACCCAAAAGGGAGAAAACCATGGTGGTGATTAGTACCCACTAAATGATGTACTCTTCTGAAGTACGCCATGTGAGGAGCATAACCCTGTTAAAAATTTACAACAACGTTACTAGGTGCTACCTGGTTAAGGGATTTACATTAGGCATGATAGGAACTTTACCCCGTTAGGACCTTTACCCTGTTAAGAGTAGTCTTGTTAGAGGAATTTAAGCACTTGTCAAAGTGTCACCTTGTTAGAGGATTTACAAAAAAATATTTTTTAGGATCTACCATGTTAAAGTATTTAACTTGTTACAACTGTTAGGGAACAACATAAAGAATGATCTATAGAAAAAATACTACCTCTGCTTGATCAGATCCACTGGAGCACACAATATCTTCTCAACACACTTAAATCTTCCTAGGCTTGATCGCAACATGCATCTTACAATGCACTTCTTCAACATGTGATCAACACTCTTAACTTTCAAATTCATCCATTATACATTGAAATTTTAATTCCACCACCTTAATCAAAGCCTAAATTAGAATTTCAAAACATCCCACTCAAATCCAATGCGTGAAATAACAAAATTAAATGCATAAATGTTTTTTCCAAGACCGCATCGTCCAATACAATAATTTACATTGAATTTTTTGTAAAGGAGTTGTCAAACACAAGCTTCCTCAAGAATATTCTCCACAGGCTAGAATCAATAAATGTGATGCCAAATCATCACCTCCAATAATGAAGACACTTCACTAACTCATGACTAACTCAATAGATTCTACCACAACCTTAAAATTGATCACCGATCAAAGATTTATCACCTATTACTCAAGAACACAAATACTGTAACCCATTGAAAACTCTTTTTCTTCTCACCAGTCACTTAAATTAGTTGCAGTCGCAACTCTAGCATCTAAATCCTATAGACCACCATATCTCATGACCGCGCCACAAGATACAACATATATTTGACAAGAAATTTGAATCATATATCACCTATCATTAACTGTTCTAGCAATTGCACTATTATACTTTAATTGATCACAACTTCCTCATATAATCACTTTAGTAGTAGCGGTCATGCATTAGACATCTAGAGACACACCTAAGTCTCCCCTAAATATAGAAACCACTAAAACTCACCGCAATCATTCATTCATCACAACTATTCTTGGCAACATACTGAGAACATAGTTAATAATTGACATCAATGACAATATGATATATGATCATCTTGTAATCAAATCTAATCATTACATCTCCAAAACTTACTTACCATCACTACATCAGATATGCCAACAATATCCCCTTTTGGCATTATGGGAAACACTCTCTTCCTTACTCCAACATGATACCTTATGCATAAAAAATGTTTCCACTTTTGTATTTCACTTATTCTACAATTACTCCCCCTTTCACTGAACTTCACACATTTTCCTCTTTAGCATACATTCTCCCCTTTTGACAACAATGCCAAAAGCATTAAAAAAAACCTGATATCTATTCAGCTAAACCTGACTAACCAAAATACATGAATATATATACTTCTCCCCCTAAGGAGTAGCCCCACAACATCAGTTCCAATATAACGATATCCAGTGAATACACTTGGATTGATGCAAAGGAATTTTTCTCTAATTCAATGCAGATAGGGAATAACCCCCAACATACCTCTTAGGTACTCAAATGAATACTTTGGAAATGGTTTAGTGAAAATATCAACAACCTTCTCCTTAGTTGGTATTTGATAGCTATATGATTAGTCTTAGAGTGCATCATAGGGTTCTTTGAAATGTTAATAGAATTTATATTTTCACAATAGATAACCACCGGTTCAGTTACCTTCTCCTAAATTCCTTCTAGAATCTTCTTTATCCATACTACCTATGTACAATTATTTGTAGCAGCAACATACTCATCTTTAGTTGTTGATTGAGATATACAATTTTTCTTTTTGCTTGTCCAAGATACAAGCCTTTCACCAAGAATAAATGCACCTCCACTTGATCTCTTTTGATCATCAACATTACCTACCCAATCATCATCAGTAAACACATTCAAAGAGAAATGACCTTTATTTCCATACTAGAGACCATAATCTTCAATTACCTTAAGATATCTGAAAATTCTCTTAACTACAACTGAATGAGATTCCTTAGGATTAGAAGAAAATATTTCCACTAATCCAACTTCCTGTGCCATGTCTAGTCTTCTATGCACTACATATTGTATCTTACAGATCATGAACCTATAAATTTTATCATCTACCTCTTTAGAATCATCTTCATTTGATAGTTTGCAACCAGTTGTTATAGGGGTACCAACCATTTTTGAGTGTTCTAACCCAAAAGTCTTCAATATTTCCCTTACATACTTGGATTGACTTATGTAGATACCATCTTTCATTTCTTGAACCTAAAATCAAGTAAAGAATTTAATCTCACCAATCATAGACATCTCAAATTCTTTCCTCATCTCATCTGAAAATGATCTTCTCATCTCTTCAGTGCCACCAATAATGATATCATCTAGAAATATCTCTGTAATCATCAGTCTATCATCTTTCTGAATCTTCAAATATACATTACTGTTATCACTAGTCCTGATGAAACAAATCTGAATCAAATATGAATGAAAAATTTCATACCATTCCCTAGGTGCCTGCTTTAACCCATACAAAGATTTCTGTAATTTGAAGGCAATGTTCTTATCTTCTGAATTAAAAAATCCTTTAGGTTGTTCAACATATACCTCTTCTTCCAAAATATCATTAAGAAAATTTGACTTAACATACATTTGATATACCTTAAATCCTTTCTAAGAAGCATATGCAAGCAATATCCTTACACCTTCAAGTATGGCCATAGGTGAAAATGTTTCACCATAGTCCATATCTTCCTCTTATTCATATACTTTGCTCACCAATCTTGCCTTTTTCCTTACCACTTCACATGTCTCATTCATCCTTTTTCCTAAAAATCCACATCGTACCAATCACATTCTTGTATGTCAGTTTGGGCACTAATGTTACAATATGTTTCTTCTCAATCTACTCTACATTTTTTTCTGTATCTTTTACGCAATATTAATATTTCAATACATCTTTCATTATTTTAGGTTCAAATAGAGATAACAAACAAGTAAAATCTCTTCCCTTTCTTCTTGTTAACACACCAACATTTCTATCAGCAATAATTTGATTAGGGGAATGATTCAACTTTACATACCTTGGCAATATTAGTTCAGTTCTAGGATTTTCTTCAACTGCTGGTACGAGTTCCTTATCATTTACTTGTCTATCCTAATTTTTATCATATTCCTCCATCGGTTGTACATAAAAAAACCCATTATAGTCTTCAGGTTCCTTCTTACCAGATTCATCATTTTTCTCAAAAAATTCATCTACTCTTACACTGGCACTTTCCACTATCTTATTTGTTCTCTTGTTCAAGCACTTGTAGGATTTTATCTTTGAGGAGTATCCTAAGAATATCCCCTCATTAATTCTCGGGTAAAAATTTCTTGTATTTTCATCTCTCTTTATGTAGCATCTACTCCCAAATTTTTTGAAATAACTTACACATGGTGATCGACCATATCACAACTCATAGGGAGTTTTGTTTGTACCTTTCTTCAACTGAACTTTTTTCAAGGTATAAACAATAGTTCTCACCACTTCTCTCCAAAATGTATGTGCAAAACCTTTCTAAATCATTAATGTTCTGGCACAATCAATGATAGACCTATTTATTTTTTTAGCAATACTATTCTGCTAATGTATTCTAGGAGCTGACATATGTCTTTGAAATCCCTGTTGTTCACAATCTGTAGTAAATTGTTGTGAATTAAACTTACCTCATTTGTCAGATCTAAGACATTTCAGGGTCTTACCAGTCTCCTCCATTCTGGCTTTGTAGATCTTAAACATGTGAAAAGCTTCATATTTGTCTCTTAAAAATATAACCCATATCATTCTAGAATAATCATCAATAAACAACATAAAATATCTATCACCATAGTTACTCTATGTTCTTATTGGACCACATAGATCGGTACAAACCAAATCTAAAATACTTATAATGTTAATATGAATTCAGAATAATTGAGAGGGGGGGGGGGTGAATTAGTTATCCTCAGGTCTAGATGTGCCCATATAAAACTTTAAATCAACTTCAACAACTCAGATCTGCTCGGCAACAATAAATAATAAAAGTGTGTAGTTTATTGTACCCATGAAATAAGCTTGCAGAAAATTAACAGTAAAACACAATAATAACATTCACACATTTTGACACCATGATTTAACATGGAAACCCAATATGGGAAAAGCCACTAGTAACATGCTACGAAAATTTCACTCTTTTGAAGTCATGCCCTGTGAGGAGCCAACCCTGTTAAAGGTTACAAAACACACTGACAAATGTGACCTGGTTAAAGGATTTAATCACCCTATTAGGAGTGGCCTTGTTAGAGGACTTAAAACATTCCAATCTAAATGTCACCTTGTTCAAATGATTTATACAATGACTGTTAGGTCAACCTGGTTAAAGGATTTGAACTGATACAATGGTTAGAAAGTAATCAACAGGTGTGATCTGATACATACAACTTACTTTGCAAATCCAGATATAGTTTCATCTCTAATGCTAATTCACTGAGTGGCCTCCATTTTCATCTGAAACTTCATATCTGCTTGGAAATCCATCAACCAATCTCTCTCTGCTTCTCTGCTCAACCTTCTCTGCTAGGTCTTGCCAATCAGTCAATTAACCATGCAACACTTTGCATTCAACTTCTCCTTACACTTGGATACATTAACAATAACCACAGTAGGTTATATTATACCTCTTCATCTAGGTTAGATAAATCTTTTGCTGCTTAATCAAGATTGTAGATCTTAGGTTAGGTCAGATCCAACAGATCTTTTCATCTTTACATTTAATTTAATTCTCCAATATAGTCATTAATTAACCATTGAATCCATGCACTAATAATGGTTTCCTATGAATTAAATGAATATGGACCAATCTTAATTAATAATGCATATCCCAATAAAATCAATTATGTTGGCCATAGATCTTAAATCTCATCAATAATCAAAATACTATTCCTTGGCATTTTACTGTCTCCCTCGACATTTCACTGGCTCTCAACATCATCTTTGCTTTGCTCAACATCACCTTTTGCTTTGCTCAACATTGACTTTGCTTTGCTTGGCATTGACCTTCTAGTGAACTGTCAGTGCTAGATAAACAACTTATCACTCTGCCAAAGTGCCAAATGATCAAGTACCCTGGTGTATACTCATAACTCAACCATTTCCTTGGTCTTCTTGTTATCCCATTCTTTTCAAATCTTCATCAATCAATGGATAAGGTACTCAAACATATAGCGATAGTCTCACCAGTTAAGGTTTGACATCAATGACAAAATTACAATTGTCTACATTGTAGCAATCTTTCCAACAATCTCCCCCTTTAGCATTGATGGAAACACTAAACTATAAAACAATAATTTCTAACCAAAGTTACCATACAATCCAAAAAGTGTCTGTGTTCCTGATATGAACAAATCTTCATTAATGTCTTTAGCTTCATTCTGAATCCCTCTGTGTCTATAATCACACCAGGATATTTTCTGTTACTATTCAGCTCCCTCTTTCAGTAATATCTCCCTTTTATCTGTTGTTTTAGCAATAATCTCCCTCTTTGACAACAATACCAAAGATGTTGACATCTTCATCATCTAGATTCTTCTATTCTAATCTTTGTATCATGTTGTTCCTAAAATCTTTGTGTATGACTGATTTACTTTTCTATTATGGTTTTCCACTTGACATTTTTTAGGCAACATCCTAAAAATGTGACCTACTATGCATCAATGTGTCAAGTGTTCTGATTAAAACGTTTGATGCAAAAGTACCATTCCCAACTAGTTAGCATTAGCTAGGGAATTCCCCAATTTACCTCTTAGATACTCATGAGTATTCTTGGGTAATGCTTTTGTAAATATGGCTACCAACTATTCCTTAGTGTTCACATATTCTAGTCTCACTTCCTTCTTCTGAACTAGTATCCCATTTAGAAATGTAGACTTCACGTCCATTTGATAGACTTAAAATCCTTTGTAGGCTGCATATGCAAGTAGAGTTCTCACACCCTCCAATCTTGCAACTAGAGTGAATGTCTCTCCATAGTCAATTACTGACTCTTGTGCATAACCTTTGCATACCAGTCTTGCTTCATTCCTTGTTACCTTTCCATGTTCATTCAACTTGTTTATGAATACCCACTTTGTACCAATTACATTTTTTTTGTTAGGTCTAGGTACTAGTGTCCATGTCTTGTTCTTTTGAATCTGGTCTATCTCTTCATTCATGGCTTGAATCCAGTCTTCATTTTCCAAAGCATCTTTTACTATCTTAGGCTCAAAATCACATAACAAACATGTGTCTTCTCTTATTTTGCCTCTTGTCATGACTACAGAATCCTTTGCTGCTATGATTTGATCAAGTTTATGGTGTCTTCTTACATATTTTTCCAAAGTAGGATTTTTCTCAACTTCATTTTGATCATTCAAGTTCAATTCAGGATGAAACTGTGACTTGGCATCTCCATCAGATAGCTCAGCAGTCACTTCCTATTGCCCAGCAATGTCATTATGTGTCTTGGCAGGTGCAGACTGTTGCTCAGCAACTTCATTTTCAGTTTCGTTAGAATCCTCTTCTTCAAGATATGTGAATGATCTGTAACTTTTAGGCTCAATCATGCTTTCAGCTTTGTTTCTTTCTGCATATTCATCAATTCTAACATTTGCACTTTCCACAATTTTTTATTGTTAGAATTCAAACATTTGTACGCCTTACTCTTAGTAGAATATCCAAGAAATATGCCTTCTTCTCCTTTAGCATCAAGTTTACCATTTATGTTATCCTTCAGTATAAAACATTTACGCCAAAAGACCTTAAAGTAACTTATAGTAGGTGCATATCCATACCATAGCTCATAAGGTGTAGAATTTGTACCTTTCTTGACTTGTACTCTATTTAGGGTATAAACAACTGTACTTACAGCTTCTCTCAAATATTTATGTGCAACATTTTTCTCCATCATTAATATTCTAGCACAATCCATGATAGATCAATTTCTTCTTTTAGCTATACTATTCTGTGGCGGCGGCCTAGGTGCTAACATCTATCTTTTTATCCCTCAGTCATTGCAGAACCTGTTAAACTCATTAGAAATAAACTCTCCTCCTCTGTCAGATCTCAGACATTTTAGACTCTTACCTGTTTCCTTTTCAACTTTTGCCAAGTACCACTTAAATAACTGAAATGCATCATATTTTTCTTTGAGAAACATAACAGTCATCATCCTAGAGTAGTCATCTACAAATAGAATAAAATATTTGTCTCCACAATAAATTTTCTCACCAATAGGTCCACAAAGGTCAGTATGAACCAATTCCAAAATATTCTCAGAAGTATGATTTTTTCTTTTAAAACTAGATTTAGTCATTTTCCCAACTGACATTGCTTACACCTTGCATTCTTAGGTTTCTTGAACTTAGGCAGTCCTCTAACCTTTTTCAATTTACTTATGCTTACCAAGTTATCAGATTTAACATGACATAGCCTCTTATGCCATAGCCAAACATCATTATACTTTGCAAACAAGCATGTCTCTTTAGTTAAATCCAGATAGAACAAGTTACCTTTTGTTTTCTCACCACCTCTAACTAATTCTCCATTGGCATCACAGATCTTTGCTTTCCTATGATGGAATTCAACTCTGTAACCAGAAGTGTTCAGCTGTGAAACACTCAACAAGTTATACTTAAGATCATCAACCCATTATACATCATCACATCTAATCTTATTAGTCAATTGAATTTATCATTTCCCTTTGACTCTACAAGGTGTATCATTACCAAACTTAACATGTCCACCTTTGCATTGATCTAAGGTTTCAAATTTGTCCTTTTCACCAGTCATGTGATGTGAACAACCACTATCAATAATCCAACTATCACCTTTACTCATATAAGAAATTAGTGCAGTTTTCTTATCATCATCAGAATCATCTATCATTGCAACATACACTACTTCTATATCATTTTCATCAGATTTTTCAGATTCACTGTCATAAGCTTCTTCAGCTATATAGCAAGATTTCTTACCTTTGTCTTTGTAGTCCTTGTACTTTCTATAGTCTTGGTCATCCTTTCTATCCTTATATTTGTTGTCTCTTCTTTCATCATTCTTATTCTTGTCAGGACATCTAGCAGCAATATGACCAACTTTGTTACAAGAAAAACAAATAATAGGAAGTTTACCTTTGAATTTTCCTTTTCCTCTTGCTATTCTTCTTGCCATAAGTGCCTCAAGTTCTTCTAGCTCATCATTTGAGGTATCACTGTCACTGTCCACACATTTTTTTTCTTTCTTAGATTCGCTGATGACCATCTGTGACTTGAATGCAGATTCAATAGCTTGTCGAGTATAGTTGTCAAAATTTGACGTCTCAAATGCAGTAAGTCTTCCTACCAGACTTTCCAGAGTTAAATTGTTATTAGGAGTACATATCAGTTCTTGAATTGCAGATACTCTAATAGCATAAATAGGAAGAAGTGTTCTCAGTACCTTTCTCATAATATTATCTTCAGCAATGATTCCCTTAGCTCCTCTAATAGCTTTTACAACTTCCTTTATCCTATCATAGTATTGCACTATATTTTCTCCTTCTTGTATTTTTAAATCATCAAACTTACCTCTCAAGCTTTCAGATTTGGCTCTTGGTACATTATTATCACCTCCATAGATGGTTGTAAGGGCATCCCACATTTTCTTTTTGCTTGTATAATCTTTGAACTCCTCAAATTCATGATAGTTCAGAGATGATGCAAGTTCCAACATTGCTTGATTATGTTCATGCTTCTCTCTTAGTTGTGCAACATTCAGAACTCCAGTAGGGGATACATATTCTATTTCAATATATCATTTAGCAGAATCACCAATACTGGCCAAGTGAAGTTTAATCAAACTTTTCCATGCAGGAAAGTTTCCCTTGTTGATCTTTGGTCCATCCCTTTTATACATCTTGTCGATCTTTATCTCCAAGTACCTTCAAAATTTTCAAGAGAACACATCTCTGATACCAATTGTTAATATGAATTCAAAATAACTGAGAAGGGGGGGGGGTGAATTAGTTATCCTTAGGTCTATATGTGCCCATATAAAACTTTAAATCAACTTCAACAACTTAGATTTTCTTGGCAGCAATAAATAATAAAAGTGTGCAGTTTACTGTACTCATGAAATAATCTTGCAGAAACTTAACAGTAAAACACAACAATAAAAGTCACACATTTTGACACCATGATTTAACATGGAACCCCAATATGGGAAAGACCACTAGTAACATGCTACCAAAATTTCACTCTTCTGAAGTGATGCCCTGTGAGGAGCCAACCCTGTTAAAGGTTACGAGACACACTGTCAAATGTGACCTGGTTAAAGGACTTAATCACCCTGTTAGGAGTGGCCTTGTCAGAGGACTTACAACATTCCAATCTAAATGTCACCTTGTTCAAAGGATTTATACAATGAATTTTAGGTCAACCTTCTTAAAGGATTTGAACGTCTGATACAATAGTTAGAAAGTAATCAGCAGGTGTGATCTGGTACATACAACTTACTTTTCAAATCCAGATCTAGTTTTAGCTCTAATGTTAATTCACTGAGTGGCCTCCATTTTCATCTCAAACTTCATATCTACTTGGAAATCCATCAAGAAATCTCTCTTTGCTTCTCTGCTAGGTCTTGCCAATCAATCAATTCACCATGCAACACTTTGCATTCAACTTCTCCTTACACTTGGATACATTAACAATAACCATAGTAGGTTATATTATACCTCTTCATCTAGGTCAAATAAATCTTTTTCCACTTAATCAAGATCGTATATCTTAGGTTAGGTCAGATCCAACAGATCTTTCCATCTTTACATTTAATTTACTTCTCCAATATAGTCATTAATTAAACATTGAATCCATGTGCTAATAACGGTTTCCTATGCATTAAATGAATATGGACCAATCTTAATTAATAATGCATATACCAATAAAATCAATTATGTCAGCCATAGATCTCAAATCTCATCAATAATCAAAATACTTTTCCTTGGCATTTCACTATCTCCCTTGGCATTTCACTAGCACCCGACATCATCTTTTCTTTTCTCAGCATCACCTTTCACTTTTCTCGGCATCAACTTTACTTTGCTCAGCATTGACCTTCTAGTGAACTGCCAGTGCTAGAAAAACAATGCACCACTCTGCCAAAGTGCCAAATGATCAAGTACCCTAGTGTATACTCATAACTAAACCATTTCCTTGGTCTTCTTGTTATCCCATTCTTTTCAAATATTCATCAATCAATGGATAAGGCACTCGAACATACAATAATAGTCTCACCAGTTAAGGTTTGACATCAATGGAAAAATAAAAATTGTCTACATTGTAGCAATCTTTCCAAAATATAAAACAATAATTTTTACTAGTTAAACTAGAACTAGTTACCATATCAAGCTAACATTCTTTACTCATTATATGCTCTCATTTCACTAGGTTAGGGAAACCTCTCACTATCTTCATCTTACTAACTTTGATCAGGTTATCAAAATTTACATGAAAAAACCTCTTATGTCATAACCAACAATCATCTACCTTAGAAATTGGACAACTCTTAATGGTAGAATTCATATGGAACAAGTTACCTCTTTTTTGTTCACCGGTAGCAATCAACTCTTCTGATTTCCCACTAATCTTGGAACTACCTCCATTGAACTCCAATCTATATCCTTTGTTATTCAAGTGAGAAACACTTATAAAATTATATCTTAGATCATCAACCCAGTAAACATCATCACAATTTTCTTTATCTTTCAAATAAATAGATCCTTTACCTTTTACCATACATGGATCATCAATCCCAAATCTCACTGATCCTCCATCACATTCTTCTATATTGATGAATTTTATTCTATCATCTGTCATATGATGAGTGCACCCGCTATCAATATTCCAATTACCACTATGATTCATGTTAGAAAAAAATATTTTTCACCTTCTTCTAAGGTTTCTTCCTTTAACTGCAACAAACACAATTTATTCTTCATCTCTTCCATCAGATTCCTCATCGGTAACACCTTTCTCAGCTAGGTAGAATACTTTTTTTTTTATCCTTTAATCTTCTTGGCTTGTCCTTCCTGTCATTGTTAGGTAATCTTGAAGAAATATGTCCAATTTTGTTACGTGCAAATCATTTCAAAGGTAACTTACCCTTATATTTACCTTTCCCTCTAGGCAACATTCTAGCAAATAAAGCTTATAATTCCTCCAATTCTCTTTCTTCAAATAAGATAGATTCATAATCATTAGGATAAAATGATGAAGAATTGTTAGTTATCTCCTTTCCTTTCCTAGATGGTGTAATAGTCAATGATGAATTGAAAGTAGCTTCAACTTTAGGCATACTATTATCATAATTACTTAAATCAAATGCAATTAATTTCCCTATTAATGCATCAAGAGTAATAGTAAAAATTCCTAGAGATATGAGCTCTTGTATTTCTGAAACCCTTGTAATGACCTTAAATTTCTCTACTCTAACCATGGACCTTGTTTTCCCTAAATTTGATCATACTCTCAATTATGTCAATCCAACTATCCAATTATTGGCATAATTCATCAAAATCGAGATAATCCCTCAAATCAGAGTGATTTATCACTACCTCACATTAATTATCTTGGCCTATTTAATCAAATCAAACCCATTAAATTTCTTGGCTAAAGTAATTAATTAAAAGGGAATTAATAAATACTCTCAATTACAACTCATCACTTGCACATGAAAAGTCAATCCGTGGACCAACTAGAGTTCACTCACATGGATCAACTAAGTTTCAATCTTCACCTCTCCTCATGGATTGATCTCAACCCTTCATTTCTCCTTCTCCTCCAAAAAAAAAGACTAATTTTTGAAGCTCAAGGAAGTCCTGATTTTAGAATTTGAAATTACTCTTATGCTGCCAAATTGATTTCATGCTTTGATAGCTAATTAGATAACATTTATTTAGGCTTAATGGATCAATGAATGTGGAATATCATGTTTTAGGATTGAATTGCATACTAAATATCTTCATTTGCATTTGAATCTTCCATTTTAGAACTGAATTGTCATTGGTCTAAATGCATAATCTGAGAGCATTTTTCATAATTAGATCATAATCTTTCTAAATAGGAAGCAATATGTCAATTTATTTGGTTTCTTTAGGCTTTCCAATTAAATTTGATATTTCTAACCATTGACGTAATGACATATTGAAGTATTGTGTTGTAGATTTGAAGGTACAATATTTACACACACAACCCTAATAGCATACTGAGGCAATAAAGTTCTCAACATTTTTCTTACCACTTCCTCCTCAGGAAGATGACCTAATCACCTCACATAGACAAAATAACTTCTTTAATTATCTGACTATATTTCTCAGTGTTATCATTTTCTTGCATCCTCGTGTCATCATACTTTCTTCTCAAACTATCAACCTTTTCCTTTTACACATGTTCATCTCCACCATAGACAACTTTTAAAATTTCTCACATCTCATTAGCATTATCCAAGTCTTTGATATCAACATACTCTATATCACAAAGACTACTAGAAATATCTTCCTATATTAGCATTATGTTCTAACCTTTCCTTTAATTGATTTGCAGTCATGGTTCCTGAAGGGACACTATACTTATTAACCACATGATCCCAATACTGATGCATTAGACATCCAGAGACATACCTAAGTATCCCCTAAAGATAGAAACCACTAAAACTCATCAAAATCCTTCATTCATCACAACTATGCTTGGAAACATACTAAGAACACAAAGTTAGTAATTAACATCAATAACAACATAATATCTAATCATTGTGTAATCAAATATAATTATTACATCTCCAAAACTCACTTACCATCATTGCATCAGATATTCCAATAGTATCCTCCATAATTTTGTGTAGCATAGAAGGGGTGATAGTGGACACAATTTTGACACCTTTAAGGCTACAATCTTCAAAAATTCATAGACAATATCTACCTTGCACTTCAACCAACATAATAAAGAGGTACAGGGGAAGAGGGTTTCATTGTCTAATATATTTTTCATCCCAAAGGATTCCCCTAAGAATTTTATTAACCAAGGCTAAATACATAACCATAGTAATGCATTCCTTCACCAATAAAATTTGTTTGTCTTGAAACCCTATCTTATTAAGTACCTCAAAGATAAATTATCACCTACTCTATCATAGGACTTGTAAATGTCAAGCTTGAGCGTCATTCATAGGAGACAACTTCCATCCATAAAGTGTAAAATTTCATTAGTGATAGTTGTATCTAGGATTTATCATCTTGAGACAAATCCTTTTCAGTTATTACTAATTTGAGTCTCCATATACACTTGATTCTACTCACTAGGAATTTGGACAAAATATTATAGAATGTGTTGCACAAACTAATAGGTCTAAAATCTAAGAGTCTAGATGGATCAAGGATATTCAAAATCAAAGAAATGAAAGATTTGTTTGGGTTCTTTAGGATTTTGTTAGTGAAAATAAATACTTGATACTCACTATTACATTATACCCCCCAATATCCCAAAATTCCTAGAAAATAACTAAGGGCAAGCCATCCTGACCCATGTCTTGAAAAGCATAGATAGACAAAGTATCAATTTTAACCTCATCATGAGTGATAGGTACTTGACTTCATAAAGGGATCAATAACTAGTTTCATTATCAGACTCAAGGATTGGAAATTCTACTCGAGCAGTTATCCTCCTTAACATGAAGGCTCATTTATTCATCAATCTAGGGATGTATTACTTAAAATGGGTCTTAAAGATATATACACTAAGTTCCTTCTCAAGCCATGCCAACTATGAAGTTGCAGGAAATAAAGACTGAAAAAAAACTTAATCTATTGCTGCAGGAAACAAAGGCTAAGAGAAAACTTAATATATTGCTACAGGAAACAAAGAGCTGGAAAATAACAGATTAAAACTACTAATGCTGAGGAAGAAAAATATTTGATGTTTGATTCAAAATGTTATAATTGTTTTATTTATTTGGCTATAGGAACAAATGAATGCTAGATTTGAAATGAAAAGTTGTAGGAAATAAAACTAAGACTAACAAAAATAACACTACTGGGGATTACTCATCAAGTCTCCCCCCTTGATGAGTATCCAAAACTCAATTACAAAAGATGGATCTTCAACACTTCATTAATTTATTTAGATGGAAACAAGTACATCTGTATTCATGGAAACTAGAAAAACAAAATAAAAACACACTATCTCAAAATCTAGTATAACTGTATTAACTAATGTTGTCGTTCTCATGCAGGAGTGGAGCTTATTTATAAAGAAGGAAACTTATCACTAACTAATCTCACCAAGACAAAAGGTGGATCCTTTATTGCGACTAAGAAGTAGGAGTAAAATTATCTACAAAAATAGAAACAAGAATTGTTTCATCAAACATGAGGAACAAATTTATCTTCTCAATACTTCACATATTTTCTCATAATTGGAAACAACATCCTAACTTAATATTTCCTTGGTTGTCACCAAATGTGCTCCCAAACTAGTTCCCATTATTTCTTCTTAGCTACAGGACCAATTCTTCATGGATAAGCAGGCAAATGCGTTCTCAGTTTTCCTTCCTTCAAAGAACTATTATACATTGCACACGTTTAAATAGGAAGAAACTACCATACATCCAACACAACATGCACACACATTTATTTACCAAATAGTTAATTACCTATTAAAACATAATTGTAGATTTATCACATAAGTATGTGGAATTTTGGTAAGGAAATTAAGTTTTATCCATGTATGTCACAGTACATAAAAACCTTAAATTGCAAAACTAATATTCATGTTGTTGCATGCCACTAATCTAACCAAATAGTAACCAAGTATTTTGGAGATAATGAAATAGAACATAGTAAATAAGGAAAATAGCACAAAATACTACCCTAGACTTTAGCAAGTGGTTTAAAATGATAATAAATATTTATCCTATCAATTCCCCCTACTAAGCCTAGTGTGGGTCCATTGGCACTGAAAAATTTATGATTCTAGTAGTCATTCTGAAATCCCTAATAGTTGCCTCCTCTCCACTAGTACTCCCTATGTGCCAATAAAAGCCTTTGGTCTACTTTAGTTTTCTTCTCCTACTGGCCCCTAACTACTCATTTAATTCATTATCAATGCAAATATAAAGAGTCCACAAGAGAAGAGGGGGTTTAAAATTCAAGGGGAGCCAAAGTTCAGGCCTTTCCTACCATGCCAATTGTATGTACCTAGGCACATGTTTCATGGCCACTCTAAATTTGATTAGGTTTTGAGGTTCAACCTTTGTTAATATCATAGGGAGTCTCTCCTTTCTCTGTATTATCCCATTATCATCCCTCTTCCCTTCATGATATGGTATCCTCTTGAAATATTTATAGACCTATTCCCTTATGTCTAATATACTTACCCTGACCTCTAGATTTAATAAACCATCGGTAATATGTAGCCAGTCAATGTACATGGCTACAGATTTATGGTACTTTGGTCGTAGGGGAAAAGTCAGTATTCTTTATTTTTCCCTGTCTTTTCTTAACTGTTCACCATAGTTGATTTGTTCCTATCCCAAGACATTAGGGATCTCAAATGGATATCCCCAATGAATAATAAAGGATTCCAATATGCATTTGAAGAAAAAACATATGGATATCCCCAATGAATAATAAAGGATTCCAATATGCATTTGAATAAAAATCATACTTGTGGAGATATAATTCATATAGAAAACTATGTATAGAGTCAAGGGATTTATTGAAAATATCCACAAATTCCTCAGAAGTAGAAATGCTAGGGTCAAGATCCCTAATAAATCTCATTAATTTAAAAAATGAGGTAATATTCTTCTAAACATAATTCATAAACCCTAGGAGGTGGTCTACATTCCATTAATTGGGGAGTCAACTCAGAAATGCATCCAATTTATGTTGTAGGAACTATACCTCTTGTTTCTATTTTTCAATTTCCTTTTGTAATTTTTCACTCTCTAACTCCCACATGCTTTCCTCATATTTATCATGTTTAAAATTTTTTTAAAAGAAATGGAGTGGCAGGTTACCTATTTTGGAGGTACATGCCCATCTTTTGGCCTCTTCCTACCATCCTCTTCTATACTATTTTCATTAGTATCAACCTATTTCATTGTGTTAATAGGAGTGGATTCCATACTACCAACTTCCATGAATTATCCTTTTCTTTCATTAGTGTCTAGTTGATCAGCTGCAACAGCTAGATCATTTAACCCTTGAAAATCCTCTATATCAGGAGGTTGAGCAGTATCTTCCATTTGTTTCTCACTCATTTCCCCAAACTGCATCTTAGCATCAATCTTTTCCTCTAGTGTACTGCGAGTATCACCAGGTGGTGTTGGTTCTTTCTCTTGGATTCAAACACTTCTTGTTTTTGAAGTCTCTACAGTGGTTGCAAGACATTTCTTTGAAGTACTCTTCTTCTTGGAAGTGATGGCGGAAGGATATTGAGAAGCATGGGAAGTAGCGACTCTATGTTTCCTCTTTTTTGAAATTGTGGAAACAAGCTTGGGAGTCCTTTCCAATTATTTCTTTGGAACTTCCTCATTTTCCTTTCCTTTTCCTTTCTCTTTCCTGCTAATTCCTTCTGGTTCAGCAAAAGTTAGTGACTCTACCAGAACTTCTTGATTAAATATTTCATCAATAGGGTTCTGGGTGCTAGATACCCTAGTTGTCAGTCTTTTGGTTGCAGGGGAAGTTTCAAAAGTTGAAGGCTCATATGTTCTCTTAGAAACTTCTCTTGGAACGTCTACCCACTCCATAGTAACCCTACCACTAGGCTCTGGACCTATTAACTAAACTTCATGAACTAAAAAAAACTCTTCCTATCCCATGAGAGACACATTCCTCAAGGATCTTTCTACCTACAAATTAATTAACCCCTGATGTGACAAAACATTCTATTTTCCTCTTTTTACTTCTTCAGAAGTCAAGGACAACATTGAATACAAATAATTGGGGACATTCATTTATCTTCCATGTCTTAAATGATTTAGAAATTTTAAATGTACTACATGTAGATATGAAAAGAGACCTTCATAGGTGAAATAATTGATAACATGGGTGGCCAATTGAAGATATGGTGGAGGTAGGGACAACTATTTATCTCCTTTCTTGTCTACTTCTAGTTTTTGGTCACCTCTGACCGTGAATTATGCCCTGGCTGACCTGGTATCATGCCCATGTGGGTATGGTTCTGCTACAGCTAGTAGGCTATAAAATTCTGAAATTCTTGCTTCTGAAGCATCCAATCTCAATCATTTTACTTGGACTTCTCCTGCATTGAGTGTATTTAAAAATTTGAGTGCAATGTCTTCATTAAAGCCGTTTATTCTGAGGAAATACATTAACCATCCCACATTATTAAAGTTTTGTACACTTTCCTGATCCTTCAATAGCGATGCATGGTTTACTTGCTCATGGAGGATTTGTGAGCCACCCATTACAGGAAATTCCTTCCTCTGCCAACTTTTCAAAAAATAATACGAACCCTACCTCTGTGATGTGAAAATTCATCACTCCAAACACCAAAAACTAGCTGCTATGAACACCTTTTTCTTTTCAAAAAATTTTGAAACTAAATGTCAAGCTTTGGGAGGATAAATTCAAGGTACTCACTATAGATATCAATAAATTTTGGGATAACACATTTTGCATTGAGTACGGTTGAAAATAAGGTTGGCAATAGGACTCTCATGCAGTAATAGTCACATCAATGTGTAATAAGGATATGAATTATTGATGACAATGACAACTTTGTACGTAATTATGAAAAATTAACCCTTTAGGTTATATATAAAGGTGAAGAATTATACTAATGACATTTAATAACTAACTTAATAACCACACCCCCTACAAAAATGGTCATAGGTGTTCGCACATGCAAAATCTTGAATGGTAATTCAGGAATAAATGCTATATACAAATACAATACATCAACATCATGAAGTAATAAATACACTAAATGGAAAATAAATACATGCACGTATCTGGAGGATTTTTGCCAATTTATTGCACTTGTTCAGAAAGGTTTTGCTGATATTCGCATAAAGAAATATTTGGTAATATGATGAAGTGAAAGTGTGGGTGGTGTAAAAGACACATGGCATGAGCAAGAATGGACAAAATATTATGGAGAAAAGGGTTTCCTTAAGAACATGAAAATTTTATTATGAGATGCATTCCACATAAGTAGTTATATACAATATATGAGTTAAAGGGTTTATGTTTCGGCTGTAGGAAGTGATGGCTCTTCAGAAGACATGAATTGTTGCAGGAACTCAACTTTGGTGGCTGGTTTATGGTATAAATGGAGTCTATGTCCATTTACCAGTAACTTGAAGCATACCAAATCTATATTTTTTATTTGCACAATACCATTATCAAAGATAGTTTCAATTTCATAAGGCCCTAGCCAACATGTAGTAAGATTGCCTTGGATGTCTTAGAAGCGACAATCATATAGCAAGGCCCAGTCACCTAGATAATTTTTTTTGTTTTTGATGTGAGATTTGTGCCACTATTTCCATTGTAATTGAACCACCTCAGTGTTCTGAAGGGTGACCTTCCTCATTTCATCAAGAGAATTAGCTATAAGAGTTTGTTCCTTTGTGCTGTAGGAAAATCAATGTTCAGCTCTAGGGCTCTATGTAGGGTCTTATTCTCAAACTCTAATGGCATCATGGCTGAATATCCATACAAAAACTCAAAAGGGATGAACCATGTTGTGGTCTTCCATGTAGTTCTATAAGCCTAGATAGCTTTAGCAAGTCAGCTACTCCAGTATTTCCTATGGAGCTAGATTATTTTAGTGAGGATAGCCTATATTTCTCTATTAGTGATCTTATCTTTTCCATTCACTTGAGGGTGATATGGACTAGACTTCCTTTTCCTGATGTTAAATTCATTCATTAATGCAGTGATCAATGTAGAGGTGAAGTATTCTCTTTCACCTGTGACCAATTCTAGGGGAACTCCATACCTGGTGAAGATTTCTTCATACAAGAACTCAAAAACTCTGCTCTAGCATGATTCATGGCCCAGACCTCCACCCATTTGATTACATAGTCTATGCATACCAAAATTTAATAATTATCATTTGATGGGGGATATATTGGCCCCAAAAAATCTAGCCCCCATTTATGAAAAGGTGTGACTACCACCTATGGACACAAGGGGATTTCATCAGACTTTGTTGGCCTTCCCATTATCTTACACCTATCACATTTCCTAGTGTAGTTTTTTGCATCTTTGTGTAAGGTGGGCCAGTAGTAACCTATTATCAACACCTTTAGGGTTGTTCTCTTTTCTGCAAAAAGATCCCCATGTGGCTCATCATGATAGGCATGAAGGATGTCTGATGCAGGAGTATCTTCGGTCCTTGGCAATCTTGCTCAACCAAAAAGATGTTTAATTTTTCTTTGTAGTTTGTCTTTTATTTCTCAGGGTAATGATTTACTAATGGATTCCAGTGATCTCTTTACTGACAAGTTTTCTGATGCTCAAATGTTCTTTTACCAATGGATTTTAGTGATCACTTTACCGACAGGCTGTCAAATGGTTGGGTATGTCCTTACCGATGGTTGCTGATTTTTGGTGATCATCCTCCCGAGATGTTTATCTTGATCTAGCCAAATTCTACATTTAATTTTCATTGTTGGATTAATGTGAGGTATCTCATTGGGATCTGTGCATACCTAAATCTCAGTCTCTCTTATTTATTTGAGAATCGACCTCTTTGGTGTACTCTTATATATATATATTCTTTTGTATGTTTAGAGATCAATCTTAGAGCAAGAAAAAAAAAATTTATATTTTGAGATCGAAGGTCTGTGATCTCTATTATATGAAGGTCAATATATAATTCAATTAATATATGGCCAAAACTAGGAAGGCCTTACATCCTGGCATGTAATGAGTTTGATAAATTAATGATAAAGGATCATTGTTATTTCTTCTCTCATTGTGTTGTTTGGCTTTCACATTGGTTCTGCAAGGTTGTTTGGTAGTTGGTAGATCCTTTGGCCCCATTATCACCCCCTCCTTATGTCAGGTGGTATTAGAGTAGTGGTGAGATCTAAGTTCCTTCTTGTAATCCCTAACCCTAGTTGGTGTTGTTTGAAAGGAAACCAAGTGTGCAGAAAATAGTTCCCTATGCTAAACTCCTGAGAAGAGGATCATCCAAATTTAGATTTAACCCTTATCAATTACAGGATGATAATGCAATAACATGCATACATAGAAAAATTAGAATGACACAATGATTTAACCTGGGGAAAACCTTTCGGTAAAAAACCCCAGCACTCCAAAACCTGCATAATGTATTAATCAAAACCATTGTTGTTTACAATACACTTGCAATGCAAGTTCTTTCAGGAGATAATCGACACTTGAAGAAAATTCCGACAGCATAAAAACATTCCAGCAATACACTAACTTCCCACTGTGATTTGCAACCCAGAAATTCTTATATCATGCGCTTCCCTTTTATGGGCAACTTCCAAAGATAACTATATTAGGGTTTTACTATTCTCCAAAAAAATATGAACCCCACACATTGCAGAAGAGTGTACAGTACTCAACATAATTAGTTGCCACATGTCTTGCATGTCTTCACCTATCATCGAATCTTTCATAGTTAGCTCTTACAAATATTAATGACCATCATAGGAATCCATCATAACCATTTCAGTCATGATTACCTTACAAATTGTCCGAAGTGCCGACATTTGGAAAATAACCTCTATTCGCCTAGACCAAGTTTGATCATCCTTGTCATCTTCCGAGTGGAGTGATAACACAACATGTCCACTCAACTAAATTATAGAATGGATATCATACTTAAATACATTATTTGCAAACAATTAAATATAAAACAAATAATATCAAATGTAAGGAAATATGCAAGGTTGAGATAAATTATTCCTAACATTATCCCACTTGTCAAACACCTTGTAAGAGCCAAAGGAAATAACAGGATTTAACTGCTATAGGCTAAGAGGCCCTTAGACTCTGAACACCATCTGAACTTCTTTGTGCGCACATGTTTTGTCAATGCATCTGAAACATTCTTTACTGTATCTACCTTCTCCAAAATTACCTTTCCATCCTCTACCATAGCTCTTACAAAGTGAAAATGCACATCATTAATGTGCTTCATTTTGGCATAGAAAGTTGGATTCTTCGCAAGGAAAATAGCACTCTGACTATTGCAACAAATTGTAATTTGTCCTGCATCAACATCAACATCCAAACATAGTCTCCTAAGCCAAATAGATTCCTTACAAGCATGAGTAGCTGCCATGTACTCTACTTCTGTCATGGAAAAAGAAACCATAGGGTGTCTTTTACTTATCCAACCGATAGCACCACCAGACATAGTGAACACATAGGCACTAGTGGATCTCCTGTTGTTAATGTCACTTGCCCAATCTGAATCCACAAGCCCATGAATACAAACTGAATGCAAAGCTCTAGAAGAGTTTCCATGATAGCATATGGAATACTCTAATGTACCCTTCAAATATCTAAATACTCTCTTAACTACATCCCAATGTACCCATCTAGGTTTAGCCATAATCTGACTTAGGATGCCCACTGCTTGGGCAATGTTTGGTCTAGTACAGACCATCGCATACATAAGGCTGCCAACTGCACTCACATAATGTACTTTTCTCATGTCCTCCACCTCACTAGGAGATTTTGGACAATCATCCATAGATAACTTTGTTCCCATAGAAATAGGAACACACAATAGTCTGCAATCTTCCATGCTAAACTTGTCCAACATAGACTTCACATACTTACTCTGACTCAACCAAATTTTTCTGTTAGATCTATCTCTGCTGATTTCCATACCCAAAATATACCTGGATGCTCCTAAATATTTCATCTCAAATTGTGCTGACAACTGAGACTTCAAATCAGAAATCATACCCATACCCTTCCCAATCAACAACATATCATCAACATATAATGTAATAATAAGAAGGCGATCATTGTCAACTTTGAAATAAACACAATGATCTGATTTCAATCTCAGAAAACCAATCAACAACACAAAGGCATCAAATTTAAGGTACCACATCCTAGGAGATTGTTTCAAACCATACAGAGACATCTTTAATCTACAAACCAAAGACTCTATACCTTTCTGAATATAGTTCTTATGTTGTGACATATAGATCTCTTCCTCCAAATCACCATGAAGGAAATTTGTCTTCACATCCATCTATTCTACCTCTAAATCATACGATGCTACTAGAGATAATAGAAATATAATGGCTGTAAGATTTGTAACAAGAGAGAATATTTCACAATAATCAATTACCTCCACCTGTGAATACCCCTTTGCAACCAATATAGCCCTGTACCTCTCAACACTACCATCTGCACATAATTTCTTCTTAAACACCCATTTGCTGGTTTCTGTCCTTTAGGCAAATGTACTAGGTCCCAAATTTTGTTCTTCTCCAATGAAGCCATCTCATCATCCATGGCCTCAATCTAGGAACCTGAATCTTCCATACCCATAGCCTCTTTCATAGATCTAGACTCATTAGTGGTTGTAATCAAGGCATAAGAACAACTGGAATCTAACATAGAAAATCCAAACCTCTCTAGCTGCTTTATTTCTCTCATGGATATCCTCAAGGGTTGAGCTTAAGTTTTTTCTACCTCTTCTTCTAAATTTTTAGAGCTGCTAGAGCTCTCCTCATCATCAGATCTATCACAGTCTCTCTATTCGGTCTTCTCAAGGGTAGGAGGCAACTGAACAACATCTTCTGTCATTTCTTTTTTAACTAGATGTAGCACATTAAGAGAAGATGTTAGCTCTCTAAAAATAATATTTTTACTAAAAAAAACCTTACCAATCACAGGATCCCAAAGCTTGTATCCTTTCACACCAACATTGCATTTGACGAAGATACATTTTACAGCCTTGTTTTCCAACTTAGATCTTCTCTTCTTAGGCACATGTGCATAAGCTTCGCAACCAAAAACATGAAGATGTCTAACTGAAGGCTTCTTACCAGACCACACCTCCATGGGTGTCTTACCAACAAGAGCTGATGTAGGAGATCTATAAACTAGATAGCAAGCAGTGGCCATGGCTTCAGCCCAAAACCTTTGTTTGAGGCTAGCTCCACTAAGAATACTCCTAGCCTTCTCCATTAGTGTCATGTTCATTTTTTCTGCAACTCCATTTTGTTGTGGGGTATAAGGAGTTGTCTTATGCCTCTTGATCCCTCGTTCTTTATAGAAATATTCAAACTCTGTCAAAAAAATCTCACCACCATTGTTAGTTCTCACACACTTAAGTCTTTTACCAGTCTGATTCTCTACGAGAGCTTTAAATTCCTTGAACCAACTAAAAACTTGTGTCTTGCTTTTAAGGAAGTAAATTCATGTCCTTCTATTGTAATCATCTATGAAAGATATAGAATATAATAATTTTGAGAGTGAAGGAACTTTAACAGGATCAAACACATCCGAATGGATAAGATCCAAAATAGTAGAAGACTTATGAGAATTGGAGTAAAACTAAACATGATTTTGCTTACCATAAACACAATGTTCGTAGAAGTCAAACTCAATATTACAATCATTTATCCCCTCAATGAGGTTTTTTATTTTTCAAGGTTTTGAGACCCTTCTCACCAATGTGGAAATCTCATATGCCACAACATTGTCTTTTCTACAGAAAGTTTTCCTTCCAAAGTGTTAGCACCCTTAGGTACACTTGTTTCACTACCATCGGAACCCATTACCATAGACTTCTTCACTGTTGGTTTAGATGGTGGAGATGAAGTGACTACTACTCTCTTCCTTGAGAAAAAAGAACTATTGCACTGTGAAGTCCAAGCATCGAGATTAAATGGGGTACCACTCCTAGCACCTTTCACGAGCACCATAGCTCCTCTAATCATCTTGCATCCATCTTTCAAGAAAAAAACTTGCACACCTACATCATTCAGCATACTTACAGATAACAAGTTTCATGCCAAATCTGGGATGTGCATTACCCCATTGATCCCCTTTACTTATCCATCAAGGAATCTAATAGTGACTCTTCCTTGTCCAACTATCTCTAGGTGAGAATAATCACCCAGGTACACCTTTCCACCATCAAACTCCTCATACTTTGAGAACCAACATCGATGAGAGGTCATGTGAAAAGAAGCACCTAATTCAATCAACCACACATCATCAGATGCATGGGTGGCCAAGGCTGTGACAAAAGTATCACCATCTTCTTGAGATTTTTTAGAATCTGAATCTTGGCTTTTCTTCTTCTTCTTTGACTCTTTGCAGTCCTTACGGAAGTGCCTAGACTTACCATAGTTCCAACATGTTGCCTTAGAGTTTCCAGGAGTCTTAGATTTCCCATGGGATTTGGATCTACCATGAACAACAAGGGCTTCCTTGGTTGAATTAGAGGTCTTTCTTCGCATTTCCTCAGATAATAGTGAAGACACCACATCATCCATTTGGAAAGTGACAATAGTACTCCCAAGGCCCATCACAATATGGTCACATGAATCTGACAAGGAATATAGTAGGGTCATACATCGATCCTCCTCCTCCAACTTGAGACCGGTTGATTTCAACTGTGCAATCAACATGTTAAATGCATTCAAGTGATCTACAATGGATCCTCCTTCCATTCTCAGAGAATACAACTTATTTCTCAAGAACAATCTATTCACCAAGGACTTGGCCTGATACACATACCCAAGCCATGTCCACAATTTGTTTGTGGTGTTCTCCTCGAGAACATTTAGGAGAACATAATCTACTAGACAGAGTCTAATGAGACCCTTAGGTTTTTGATCCTTGAGATCCCAATCTACTTGAGGCACATTTACTGGTTTGATATCATTTGCAACTACCTCCCATACATCACAGTCTACAAGCATGTCTTCCATCTTGAGTTTCCACAACTCAAAGTTTGTGCCACTGAACTTTTCCACCTCCATTCTACTATATGAAGAAACTTCCATCTCTTCTTGCAATAAGGTTATGAATAATCCACAACATTACTCCCACTGAACTAGAGATTATCTCAAAAAACCCATACCCTAACAAATAGAACCAAAACTGGCCAGGCTCTAATACCAACTGAAAGGAAACTAAGTGTGCGGAAAACAATTCCCTATGCTAAAATCCCGAGAAGAGGATCATGAAAATTTAGATTTAACCCTTATCAATTATAGAATGATAATACAATAACATGCATACATAGAAAAATGACAATGACACAATGATTTACCCTAGGGAAAACCTTTTAGTAAAAAACCCCAGCACTCCAAAACCTACACAATGTATTAATCAAAACTATTGTTGTTTACAATACACTTGCAATGCCAGTTCTTTCAAGAGATAATCGACACTTGAAGAAAAATCCGGCAGCATAACAACATTCCAACAATACACTAACTTCCCACTGTGATTTGCAACCTAGAAACACTTATATCATGCACTTCCCTTTTTAGGGCAACTTCAAAAGATAACAGTATTAGGGTTTTACCATTCTCTGGAAAAATAGGAACTCCACACATTGTAGAAGAGTGTAGAGTACTCAACATAATCATTTTCCACATGTCTTGCATGTCTTCACCTATCATCGAATCTTTCACAATTAGCTCTTACAAATATTAATGACCATCATAGGAATCCATCATAACCATTTCAGTCATGATCACCTTACACATTGTGCAAAGTGCCAATAGTTGGAAAATAACCTCTATTCACCTAGACCAAGTTTGATCATCCTTGTCATCTTCCAAGTGGAGTGAAAACACATGTCCACTCAACTAAATGACAGAACGGATATCAAACTTAAATACATTATTTGCAAACAATTAAATATAAAAAAAATAATATCAAATGTAAGGAAATATACAAGGTTGAGACACCTTATTCCTAACATTGTTGTCGGGTAGCAGATTGTGATTTGACTTACAATTTTAGAGTGATTCAAGATGGTTCATGGGAGAGGAAATGCAGATATAGGTCTAGCTAATATGCTTAGAAAGATGGCTACTACATTGGAAGCTATTGAGACAGCCCAGTGCAAAGGAAGACATCTTGAATATATTAGTGATGATGAAATTGAAGAGGTTCAAGGTGAATCTGCACCTGCACCTATGATGAATCAAGAAAAAGAGCGATTCCTAAGAGCCTTTACAAGTTTGAAATCTACACCTCGGTTTAATCCTCCTGAGTATAGTGGAAAATTTGATTTTGATGAATTAATTGACTGGATAATTGAGATGGAAAAGTATTTTGAATATGAGAATGTAGAAGAGGATAAGAAGGTGAAGATTGCAAGCACAAAGTTGAAAGGACATGCATCCTTATGGTGGGAACATCTAAAATTGGATCAGAAGAAGAAAGGTAAAGACAAAATCAAGGTATGGGATAAGATGTTAAACAAATTGAAAGGAAAGTTTCTACCTTGTGATTATCAGATTAACCTAATCAGGCAAATGCAAAGTTTGAAGCAAAAAGACTATACTAAAGAATTCTACATATTGGACATCAGATCTGGCCATGTTAAATATGAAGTGGAAAGAGTAGGAAGATACCTGAATGGATTGATAAGTTTAATACAAGATGAGATCAGTTTGGTCAAGATGGAAAGAATTGAGGAGGCATATCAATTTTCCTTAAAAGACGAGGAGAAGTTGAGCATAAAATATGAACAAAGACAAAGAAGCAGAGGTGGTAGATTCCCTAGAGGAAGAGGTAGATCTCATGGTGAAAATAGTAGATCTAAACCAGAAAAGTCAATTTTAGACACATCTCAAGACAAAGTAAAGACTGAATGGAAAGACAAAAGTTCATACCGAGGAAAAGGTAATTACTCTAGAGGTGGTTATAGCAGAAATGGATTCCAGGTTACTTGTTACAATTGTGGTGAAGAAAGACATAAATCATTTGAATGTACACATGCAAGAAAGAAAGGCAGTAGTAGAAGAAATACATTCATGCAAGAGGAGTCACCAAATGAAGCTGAGAAGGAAATAAATTTCATGATCCAAAGGATACTATGGAGTGAGAAGGATAAGCAACATCATGTCAGGAAAAGTTTTTTCAAGACTAGATGTAGAGTTGCAGACAAGGTTTAGAAGTTAATTGTGGACAGTGGAAGCTCATAGAATCTGGCATCTGAAGAAATGGTTGCAAGCTTATAGTTGGAGAGGATGAAACATCTAAAACCCTATTAGATCTCATGCATCAAGGATAATCATAAATTAATGGTGAGTGAACAATATTTTGTGAATCTAAAAATTGGAAAGTATTATGATAAGGTGTTGTGTGATATTATGCCTATGGATTGTTGTCATATTTTGTTAGGTAGACCTTGGAAATATGATAGACATGCTATACATGATGGGAGATTGAATGGATATTCTATTTTGGTTGATGGTAAGAAGAAAGTTTTGTTACCTTTGGTTGAAGAATTTGTTGGTGAAATATGTACATCTGTGAAAGTTTGTCCAATGGAGGGTAGATAGTTTGTTAAGGATTTGGAAAGAAATGATATTTGTTATGATTTGATTCCTAACATGCCAAGTAAGAATATAGAAGATGGAATTCCTACAAAATTTGAAAAGTTTCTCACTAAGTACAAGGAGATAATTTTAGATAATGTACCTGATGGTTTGCCACTAACGAGAGATATAATTCATTGTATGGATCTGATTCCTGGAGCTAGTTTACCAAACAAAGCACCACATCGGTTAACACCTACCAAAAATGAAGAGCTTAACCGACATGTTCATGAATTGCTGAACAAAGGTTTGATTTGAGAGAGTTTGAGTCCATGTCCAGTATGAGCTGTATTGGCACCTAAGAAGAATGGAAAATGACAAATGTGCATTTATTCTAGAGAAATTAACAAGATCACAATGAAGTATAGATTTCCTATACCGAGAATGGATGATATAATGGATTGTTTAAGTGGAGCAAGATATTTTACCAAAATTGATTTGAACAGTGGATATCATTAGACCAAAATCAAAGAAGGTGATGAATGAAAGACTGCTTTCAAGACAAAGGAAGGTTTGTATGAGTGGTTGGTTATGCCCTTTGGTTTAACTAATGCACCGAGCACTTTTATGAGGTTAATGAATGAAGTTCTGAAGAAATTCTTGAATAAGTGTGTGATTGTATACTTAGATGATATTCTAATATTCAGTAAGACAAGAGAAGAGCATTTTTTGCATATAAGGAAAGTTTTATAGAGATTGAAAGAGGAGAAGTTACTGATAAATCTGAAGAAGTGTTCCTTTATGAAAGAAGAGCTTCTATATTTGGGTTTTGTGATTTCAGCTGATGGTTTGAAGATGGATCCTGAGAAGGTTGAAGCTATACTTAATTTTCCTACACCTGAGAATGTCATAGAGGTAAGATCATTTCATGGGTAGGCAAGTTTTTATAGAAATTTTATCAAAAAATTTAGTTCTATTTGTAATGCTATGACTAAAATAATGAGAGGAGACAAAAGAGAATTCAAATGGACACATGGGGCTAAGAAGAGTTTTGAAGCTTTGAAGTTGAAGGTTGCTGAATTACTTGTGTTAGCATTACCTGATTTCAATAAGGTATTTCAAGTTGAATGTGATGCAAGTGGAAGTGCAATTAGAGTTGTGTTGACTCAAGAAGGTAAACTTGTTGCTTTATTTAGTGATAAGTTAAATGATACAAGAGGAAATATTATGTCTATGATCAGGAATTCTATGCTATAGTGAAAGCTATGAAGAAATGGAGACATTATTTGATACCAAATGAATTTGTGTTATATACTGATCTTAAGGATTTATAGTATTTAGGTAGTCAGAATAAAATGAAGTAGAGACATATGAAATGGGTAGTTTATTTATAGAGTTTCACATTTGTGATAAAGCATAAGAGTGGAGTTTCTAACCGAGTTTCTAATGCATTGAGTCTAGAAGAAGATCTTTGTTGACCAAAATGAGAATTGAGGCTCTTGGTTTTGATGACATGAAGAATCTGTATGAAAGTGATCCTAATTTTTTAGAGCACTAAATTCAAATCAATCAAGTATGAAGAATATTTTATTTAGAAAGATATGTTGTTCAAAGGTATTCAATTGTGTATACCGAGAGGATCAATGAGAACTTATTTGATTAAAGAGAAACATAGTAGTAGATTGGCTGGATGCTTTGATATTGATAATAAATTGAGTTTTCTGAAGGAGAGGTATTTTTGGCCTCAGTTGTATAAGGATGTTCAAAAATTTGTGAAAGGTTGTGGATTTTGTCAAGTTGCAAAAGGAGTGAGTCAGAATACTAGTTTTTGTACACCTATTACTATTTCTCAGAAACCTTGGAGTGATATTAGCATGGATTTTGTTCTTGGCTTACCTAGGACAGAAAGAGGTAATGATTCTATATTTGTTGTTGTGGATAGATTTTCTAAAATGACACATTTCATACCATGTAAGAAAACATTAGATGTAGTACATATAACAAATCTTTTCTTTAAGAAGATTGTCAGATTGCATTGATTACCAAGGAGTATCATCTCTAACCGAGACAGTAAGTTTGTTAGATTTTTTTGGAGAACACTTTAGAAGAAGTTGGATAATGAGTTGAAGTTTAATTCTACATTTCACCCATAGACTGATGGACAAATAGAGGTTGTAAGCAAAAGTTTGGGTAATTTGTTGAGATGCTTAGTTGAAGACACACCAAGTAATTTGGATTTGATGTTGGCACAAGAAGATTTTGCATACAACAGTTCTGTGAATAGGAGTACTGGAAAAACAAATTTTGAGATTGTTCATGGAACTCAACTAAGAGGTATATAATATTTGAGAGATATTGTTGGAGAAGAGAAAAGAAGTGAAGAAGAAGAATAATTTTTTGAGTTTATGAGAACATTGCATGAAGATGTAAAATAGAAAATGGAGAAAAGTAATCAGAAGTACAAAGACAGTGCAGACATATCAAGAAGACATAAAAAATTTGAAGTTGGTGACATTGTAATGGATCATTTGAAGAAAGGAAGATTTCCTATTGGAACATATGGAAAATTGAAGATGAACAAATTTGGCCCTTGCAAAATACTGAGAAGATTTGATAGTGGAAATGCTTATGAAGTTGAATTACCTGATGACATGGATATATCACCTATATTCAATATTTTAGACTTGCATGAATATTATGAACCTAATGAAGAAATTATAGCACCAAGTGACTATCCTAAGAAGCAGATAGAGGAAGTTGAGAATATTTTGAAACAGAGAATTGGCAGAAGTACAAGAGGAAAGGAATACATGGAATATCTGGTAAAGTGGTAGAACAAACCGATTGAGGACTCATATTGGATTTCTCAATCTAAGTTGGATTCATTTTCAGATTTGACCCAATACATGAATTAGGGAATCATTTCTATTAACCCCAGATGTCTAATGCAGGAGCATCTTGGGTCCTTGGCAATCCTTCTCAACCAAAAAGATGTTTACTTTTTCTTTATAGTTTGTCTTTTGTTTCTCGGGTTTGTGCTTTACCGACGAATTTTGGTGATCTCTTTACCGACAGGTTTTATGATGCTTGAGTATGCTTTTACTGACAGATTTTGGTGATCTCTTTACCGTTAGGTTGTCTGATGCTTGGGTATGTCCTTACCGACAGTTGTTGATTTTTGATAATCATCCTCCTGAGATATTTATCCTGATCTGGCCAACATCTATATTTAATTTTTGTTGCTGGATTAATGTGGGGTCTCTCATTGGGGTATGTACATACCTAAATATGAGTCTCTCTTATGGATTTGAGTGCCAGACTCTTTGGTGGAATCTTGTACATATTCTTTTGTATGATCTTAGTTTAGAGATCAATCTTAGAGAAAGAAAGAAAATGTTTAAATATTGAGATCGAAGGTCTGTGATCTCTGTTATATGAATGTCAATCTGTAATTCATTAAATATATGGCCAAAACTAGGAAGGTCTTACAGCCTGGCATGTGATGAGTTTGATAAATTAATGATAAAGGATCACTATTTTTTCTTCTCTCACTATTTTTTTTGGCTTCCACATTGGTTCTGGAAGGTTGTTTGGTAGTTGGGAGAGCCTTTGGCCCCTTCTCCATCTCCTCCTTGCATCAATGTCATATATTTCATCCTCCTTCACATATCTCCTCATAAATTGATGGTATTAATGATGGAAGAATCATCAACATTTTGTAATCTTTACAAGAAATCAGAAACCACATTGACCTTGGATGGTTTATCAACTATAGTGATATCAAATTCATGTAGCAGCAAAAGACACCCAACTAACCTTTTAGTTATGGCAGGATTTTTTCCAAGTATCTAATGGCTGCATGATTAGTGTGGGAATAAATATGATATCATGTGATGTAATTGCATAATTTATTGAGGGCATAGATGACAACTAAGAGTTCCTTTTCTGTAAAAATATAGTTCAATTTAGGTCCCTACAAGTTATTACTGATAAAATAAATAGCAATCTCTATTGAGCCATCTTTTGTCCCAAGACTACTCCTACAAGATAGTCAAAAGCATCACTGTGTATACAGATAGTAAATGACCAATTGTGACCTCTTAAAATAGGTTCTTGAGTGAGAACAAACTTTAGCTCTACGAAGGATTCATCACAAGCCACATTCCATTGGAAATTGGAATCTCTGGTAAGAATAGAATACATTGGGTCTTCCATCTTGTTGAATTCCTTGATGAATCTCCTATAGTATCCAGGATTTCCTAAGAAACTTCTCATGTCATTTTTCTATTTTGGTGTGGGAAGGTTAAGGATTACCTCAATTTTGGAAGGAACAACTTCTATGCCAACATCATAGATATAATTCCCCAGGACTACTCCCTCTTGCATTATGATGAAACACTTATCAGTATTTAAAGATAAGTTGTCCTCCTCACATCTCTTCAAAAATATTCCAAGGTTGGCCAAGGATTCTTAATAATTTTCCCCATAGGTTGTGATATCATCCATGTAGATTTAAATGCACTCATGAGAAATATCTGCAAAGATACTAATGACTTTTCTTTGAAAGGTGGCTAGTGCATTACAAAGACCAAAGAGTAAGATAGAGTAGGCATAGGTTCCCCAAGGATAGGTAAAGGTAGTTTTATCCTGATCTTCAAGAATAATCTAGATTTGGTTATACCTACTATACCCATCTTGGAATGATAAATACTTTTTTCCTGCTAGAGAGTCCAACACTTGATCAATGAAGGATAAAGGGAAGTGGTCTTTCTTGGTAGCATTATTGAGTTCTCTATAATCAATGAAAAGTCTCCATTTCACCCCTTTCTTGGGAACTATCACTAAGGGACAAAACCACTAGCTATCTAATATTGGGTAGATAAAACTAGCATTCAGGAGTTTTTGCAATTCAACTTTAACTATCCCACGCAGGGTAGGATTGACTCTTCTTTGAAACTGGATGACGATTGGTTTAACCTCTTTTAGATATATCCCATGGGTACATAATTTGGGATATCAACCTTTAATATCTCCATAATCCCACACAAAGTCTTGTTTATTATTCTTAAGTAGTTGTTCTTAGAGAGTTGTTGTTGTTGATCTAATTTATTGTTGACATTCAAGCAACATCCTGGGGTGACCTCAATTTTCTTAGTTAATTCAACCATGGAAGCTACAATAAATGTTGGGATTTGTATTTCATGGGGAAGAAATTTATGGTAAATTTTTCTAGCTTTAGGAAGGAAGGATGACTATGTCACATGATACAAAGGTTGCATGGAGCTTCGTTGGGTAGAGGAACATTCCAACGACTGTTCCCTCATTCCATATTGATTGTGAATTATGTTTGTGATCAATACATCCTCTTCCTAAAGCTACAAGAATAGATATCTTTTGAGAATAATTGACTAAAATTTTGAACTCACCTCCTCAGACTCCTCTCCTATATCTGGCCGAACATAAGTGGTTAGCTCAGGTTGTGGCTGGCAAGGTGGATGTAAGGCAAGTTTCTTGGTAGTTAGACCCTCAGAAATGGTCATGTATCTAGAATGAAATCCAATATAGGCATATGTTGTGGATAATCAAGGTTGGCCTATAATAATGGGATATCCCCAAAGTGTATCTTTAGGTAAAAGGATCATAAAGTCCATAGGGTATGATCGAGAGTTCAATGTCACAATTATATCCTCCACCATGTCATTAGATTTAACTGTGGAACTCTCTACAAGCTGTAGGAAAGTAGTTGTACTCTAAAGGTTGGATATACTAAGCTAGTGCATGATATCCTTAGTCATGAAATTAATATCTATAACTAGGTCTATCAGGGCATTCTTTATGGGCATCCCATTAATAATGACCTCTACAATAGGACTATCAGGGTCAGAGTATTTAGGGACAATTTTTCCAAGAATTATATCTGCAAGTTATTCTAAGACATGCACAGTCTGGGGATCCTTCCTTTTTCTCCTTTGATTTTTGAAATATGCCTCCTTAATAGCCTTTCCATAGTTGGGTACATCCTTTATTGCCTGGAAGAGTATAATTTTCACACTAATGTGTTTAAGTTGATCAAGTATGTCAAAAGTTGACTCTATAGTAGGCTTGGAGATTTCAACTTGTAGCCTTTGTGGAAAAGGTGGGGTTGATTTCTTGGCTTTCCCAGCTATGTTAGATAGACCTCCTTGATTTGGAGTAGGAGATACATTGGCTTTTTCTAGTTCTTAATATGATATCTCTATTATGATAGGGGAAGTAGGTGTAGGCAATGTAGTTCTAGACCACAAATAGATATCATTGATATTAATAATATAAATAGGGTATTGAGTAGGGTCTACTAATTAACCAAGTTATTGTTGTTCTTAAGGTCAATTATTGGGATTTGGCTGAGGCTAAGTGGGTATCTGAGTTAGCCTTGAAGTATTAGTTATGGCTGTAGATGGTGGTATAAGTGATGGTTGTTGTGGCTGCGGAGGTGATTGTAGGAATATAAAAGTTTGATTTTTCCATTTCTGACCTCCTCACCACTATGGATTCTATTGTAAATTACCTTGTGGTGGTTTCAGTGCCCCTTTGGGTTGTTTCCAACCACCTTTGGGTTGCTTAAACCAAGAAATTTGATAATTTTTCCACTGAGGCTGAGAATTATTCCAAGGTTGGGATGGATAATTCATAGGAGGTTGCCACTAATTATTATAAAAAGGATGAATAAAATATAAAGGATCTTGTGGCATACCTTGTCTTGGAGCCCATGGTCTCCTTTGTGCAACAAAGAACACTTTCTCATCATCTCTTACAATTGTCTTGAATTCAGTGGGCATTTGTGTAGCCTCTACATTAGCAACCATCTTGCATCGACATTCTCTCTTCTTTTGTCTATAATAAGGAAAAAGTTTGGCTAAAATAACCTTAGTTTCTTTATGTTTCTTCTTTTCTTGCAACGTATCTAGTTGTGTTGCAATGTTGTTGATGATATCCTTCTTGAAATCAGACAGAAGATGGGTTAGCTTTGTCTGTGAGGCACTAGCACCATTTTATCTTCCTATAGTAGACCTATATCCTCTCCCTTTCTTGGTGGTAACTCTGGAGTAGTTAATAAATATCTTCTTGATATCATCCCATGTGGACTGAGTGATATCTCCTCCTGTCATCAGGTCTACAGCTTCAGTGCATCCTTCATTGATGTCTCTAAGAAAGAGAAACTTCTGGGATTCTTGGTTAAGTTGATTTTGAGTGTTATTTTGTAGGATAAAGAGGAACCAAGACACATAGTCCTCTAGGATTTCATCCTCTTTCTGAGTCATTTAAAGATATCATCTCCCCTCATGTCAATTACCCTATGGTATTCCTTATATTTCACCAAGAATGCAACCTTCATCTCATCCTAGTTGTGAACAACATCACTTCCTTGGTCTATGAACCATCTCAATGTTTCCTCCTAAAGAGTTGTAGGAAATAATTTAAGCCTATGGACATTAGTAGTGTAGTCATAAATTCAGCAGAGGATATCAAACTCAAAGAGAAATGTATCAGGGTCCTCTATTACTAGGCCATAAAACTTAGGAAGTGTTGACGATGAGATATTCTTGAGATTGTTATTATCACCTTGATCAGTGATGGGAAATGGAAAGGTAGGTAGAGGATATTACATCCTTTGTGGGCCTCTTGGATAATTTTTTGGTTGGTAGAAGACTAAGGCCAATTGATTATCCTCTTCATCTGGGTCAAGATATTGAATACGCAGATTGTCTAAAATTTTTGCAAACAGATTTAAGTCAAGGGGGTCTTTAAAGATCTGAAGACCTAAAGATTCATCTTCTAAGGGTGATGAAGAATTGGGAAGGTTTAGAGTAGCATCATAAAAAGGAAATTCTTCTTCTCCATATTTTGGCACAAATATGTCTCCTAACTAATTGTCAGCTTAATTTGGTAGGAATATTCTTAAAGTATCTCTTCTTCTTATATGCATGCAGATAGGGAAAATTTTTGCGTGATCTTTTTGGAAATGAGAATTGACTTACTCAATGAAAGGAATGGAAGAATGATATAAATTAAATTATACAAATGGCTGAGTTAGGACTTAGCTCGACACAATCCCTGGCAATGATGCCAAAAATGCTTCACTTTATAAAGGGATCAATAACTAGGTTCATTACCAGACTCAAGGATTGGACATCATATCTAATAAGATTTCCTCCTTAACATGAAAGCTCATTTTATCATCAATATAGGGATGTACTACTTGAAATGGGTCTGCAAGATATATGCACTAAGTTCTTGGTCAAGCCACACCAACTATGAAATTGTAGGAAACAAAGACTGAAAGAAAACTTATTCTATTACTGCAGAAAACAAAGGCTAAAAGAAAACTTAATGTATTTCTATAGGTAAAAAAGATTTGGAAAATAAATGAACCAAAATACTAATGTCAAGGAATAAAAATGCTTGATGTTTGATTCAGAATTTTTTAACTCTTCTACTGCTTTGTCTGCAGGAACAGCTGAACACTAGATTTGAAACGATGAGCTGCAGGAAATAAAACTAGCACTAACAATGCTAACACTATTGAGGATTAATTACCAAGTGAGCCACCTTGGATGAGTATCCAAAACTCAATTACACAAGATAGATCATCAACACTTCATTACTTTATTCAAATGGTAACAAGTACAACTATATTCATGGAAACTAGAAAAATAGAATAAAAATACATTATCTCAGAATCTAGTATAACTATATTAGATAATTCCCTCCTTATCATGCAAGAGTGGAGATTATTTATTAGGAAGGAAACCTATCACTAACTAATCTCACCAAGAGAATAGGTGCATCCTTTATTGCACCTAAGAAGTAGGAGTAAAGTTATCCACAGAAATAGAAACAAGAATTGTTTCATGAAACATGAGGAAAAAATATAGCTTCTCACTACTTCCTATATTTTCTTGGAATTGAAAAAAACATCCTAACTTAATATTTCCTTGGTTGTCTCCAACTGTGCTCCTGAAGTGTTTCCATTATTTCTCCTTAGCTTCAAGACCAGGTCTTCATGGATAATCATGCATATGTGTGCTCGATCTACCTTCCTTTGACAAATTCTTCTGCATTGCAAACATTTAAATAGGAATAAACCAACATACATCCAAGATAGAATGCACACACATTTATTTACCAAATAGTTAATTACCTATTAAAACACAATTGCAGATTTATCACAAGTGTATAACATTTCAGGAAGGAAATTAAGTTTTATCCATGTATGTCAAAGTATATAAAAACCTTAAACTGTGAAACTAATGTCCACATGGCTGCATGCCACTGATCTAACCAAAAAATAAATAAGTCTTTTGAAGATAATGAAATAGAACACAGTAAATAAGGAACAAAGCACAATATATTACCCTAGAATTTAGTAAGAGGTTTAAAATGATAACAAATATTTATCCTATCAATAGGTAATAAAATTTTCATGCAGGAGCATCTTGGGTCCTTGGCAATCCTGCTGAACCAAAAAGATGTTTTTTTTATCCTTTAGTTTGTTTGGAGGCTGCTCGGGAAGTACTTTGTTGCTCGGGTTTTGTCACTTGATTATACTTGTTATGAGTTGGTCTCGGTTGCTTGGGTTTCTATCGCTCGGGCATGTTTTTTTTTGAGTTCATTTTTCTATCACTTGGGTTTGTCTTCCATTGCTTAGATATGCTTGGCCCGAGTCTTTTATTCTGTTGCTTGGGTTGTTCTTTGTCTGAGTCACTCTGTTGCTCGGTCATCCTTTTCCCAAATTGTTTATTTTGGAGTTAGATTTGGTGGCCAACTTCTGAATTTAATTTATGTGTTGTAATTAATATGGGGTCTCTCTTTGAGATCTATGTGGAAATAAATCTAGGTCTCTCTTATGGATTTGAGCACCGACTTCTCTGGTCGACCCTTGTATATTTATTTTTATGTTCTTAGTTTTAGGCAGGTTTATTGGGAAAAAGGAGAAGATTAAGTATTGAATTATCTGGAAGGTAGTTCTATGACCTCGCATGTATGAAGATCAATTTGTAATTCATTGAATGTATATGGCCCAAACCGGGAATGTCTTATAGCCCGACATGTAATGAGCTTGATCAATTAATGGAAAGGATGTATGGTGTTTCTTCTCTCACTATGTTTTTGTTGTTTCAACATTATGTCTGCAAGTTGGTTTGGTAGTTGGGAGAGCCTTTGGCCCCTCTTTCCATCGTCTCCTTTCATCAGGTGGTATTAGAGCTAGTGATATCTAAGTTTCTTCTTGTAAACCCTAACCCTAGTTGGTCATATTATTGTGGGGTAGAAGATTGCAATCTGACCTACAATTATAGAGGGATTCAAGATGGTTCGTGGGAGAGGAAATGCAGATCTAGGTCTAGCTGATATGCTTAGATAGATGGCTACAAGATTGGAAGTTGTTGATACAACCCAGTGTAGAGGAAGACATCTTGAGGATGTTAGTGATGATGAATTGAAAGAGGTTCAAGGTGAAGCTGCACCTGCACTTGTGATGAATCAGGAAGAAGAAAGATTCATGTGAGAAACTCAGTTTAATCCTCCTGAGTATAGTGGAAAATCAAATTCCGATGAATTAATTGACTAGATAACTAAGATGGAAAAGTATTTTTAATATGAGAATGTATCAGAGGATAAGAAGGTGAAGATTGCACACACAAAGTTGAAAGGTCATGCATCCTTATGGTGGGAACATCTACAATTGGATCTAAAGAAGAAAGGTAAAAACAAAATCAAGGTATGGGACAAGATGGTAAAAAAATTGAAAGGTGACTTTCTACCTTGTGATTATGAAATTAACCTAATTAGGAGAATGCAAAGATTGAAGCAAAAAGATAGATCAATAAAATACTACACTGAGGAATTCTATAGATTGGACATCAGATCTAGATATGTTGAAGATGAAGTGGAGATTGTAGCAAGATATCTGAGTGGATTGAAAATTTCCATACAAGATGAGATCAGTTTGGTCAAAATGGAAAGCATTGAGGAGGCATATAAATTTTCCCTAAAAGCTAAGGAGAAGTTGAACAAAAGATATGAAGAAAGACAAAGAGGCAAAGGTGGTATATTCCCTAGAGGAAGAGGCAGATCTCATGGTGAAAATAGTAGATCTGAACCAGACAAGTCAATTTCAGACACATCTTAAGATAAAGGAAAAAGTCAATGGAAAGGTGAAATTTTATACTAAAGAAGAGGAAATTACTTCCAAGGTGATTATAGTAGAAGAGGGCTCCAAGTAACTTGCTACAATTGTGGTGAAGAAGGACATAAATCCTTTGAGTGTACACATACAAGAAATAAAGTTGGCAATAGCGAAAATGCTTTGGTGCAAGAGGAGTCACCAAATGAAGCTGAGAAGAAATATCATGATCCAAAGGGTACTATGGAGTGAGAAAGATAAGCAAGATCTTGTCAGGAAATGTTTGTTCAAGACCAGATGTAGAGTTGCAGAAAAATTTTGTAAGGTAATTGTTGATAGTGGAAGCTAGGAGAATCTGGCATCTAAGGAAATGGTTAAAAATTTGTAGTTGGAGAGGATGAAGCATCCAAAGCCCTATCAGATCTCATGGATCAAGGATGAGCACATATTAATGGTAAGTGAACAATGTTTTATGAATCTAAAAATTGGAAAGTATTATAAGGTGTTGTGTGATATTATGCCTATGGATTGTTGTCATATTTTTCTAGGTAGACCTTGGCAATATGATAGGCATGATATACATGGTGGAAGATTGAATAGATATTCTATTTGGGTCGATGGAAAGAAACAATTTTTTTTACCTTTGGTTGAAGAATCTGATGGTGAGATATGTACATCTATGAAAGTTTGTCTGATGGAAGGTAGATAGTTTGTTAAGGAATTGAAAAGAAATGATATATGTTAAACTTTGTTTCCTAACAAATTGAGTAAGAATACAGAAGATGACATTCCTTTAGAAGATAAAAAGTTACTCAATGAGTACAAGGAGATCATTTCAGATAATGTACCTGATGGTTTGCCACCAATGAGAGATATTAATCATTGTATGAATCTGATTCTTGGAGCTAGTTTACCAAACAAAGAACCACATAGGTTAACATCGACCGAGAATGAAGAGCTTAATTGACAAGTTAATGAATTGTTGAACAAAGGTTTGATCTGAGAAAGTTTGAGTCCATGTGCAGTACTAGCTATATTGGCACCTAAGAAGAATAGAGAATGGAGAATGTGCACTAATTCAAGAGCAATTAATAAGATCATAGTGAATTACAGGTTTCCTATACCAAAAATGGATGACATAATGGATTGTTTGAGTGGAGCAAGATATTTTACCAAAATTGATTTGAAGAGTGGATATCATCATATCAAAATTAGAGAAGGTGATGAATGGAACACTGATTTCAAGACAAAGGAAGGTTTGTATGAGTAGTTGGTTATGCCTTTTGGTTTAACCAATGCACTGAGTACTTTTATACTAGAGAAGAGAATTTGATGCATATAAGGAAAGTGTTGCAAAGGTTGAAAGAGGAAAAGTTGTTGATAAATTTGAAGAAATGTTCCTTCATGAAAGAAGAGCTTGTGTATTTGGGTTTTTTGATTTCATCTGATGGTTTGAAGATGGATCCAGAGAAGTTTGAAGCTATACTTAGTTGGCCTACAATTGAGAATGTCAGTGAGGTAAGATCATTTCATGGATTGGAAAGTTTTTACAGAAAGTTTATCATAAATTTTAGTTCTATTTGTAATGCTATGACTGAGACAATGAGAGGAGTTAATAGAGAATTCAAATGGACACATGGAGCTAATAAGAGTTTTGAGACTTTAAAGTTGAAGGTTTCTGAATTACCTGTGTTAGAATTACCTGATTTCAATAAGGTATTTCAAGTTGAATGTGATGTAATTGGAAGTGCAATTGGAGCTATGTTGACTAAAGAAGGTAAACCTATTGCTTTCTTTAGTGAAAATTTGAATGATGATAAAATGAAATATTATTTCTATGATCAATAGTTCTATGCTATTGTTCAAGCTATGAAGAAATAGAGACATTTTTTTGATGCCAAATGAATTTGTGTTGTATACTGATCATAAGGCTTTACAATATTTGGGTAGTCAGAATAATTTGAATCAGAGACATATGAAATGGGTAGATTATTTGTAGAGTTTCACATTTGTGATTAAACATAAGAGTGTATTTTGTAACCGAGTTGCTGATGAATTGAGTAGAAGAAGATCTTTGTTGACTAAAATGAGAATTAAAGTTCTTGGTTTTGATGACATGATGAATTTGTATGAAAGTAATCTTGATTTTTATGAGCAGTGAAGAGTGTGCAGAGAACCTAATTAAAATAAATCTATTAATTATGAAGACTATTTCATTCATGAAGATGTGTTGTTCAAAGGTATTCAGTTGTGTATAGCAAGAGGGTCAATGGGAACTAATTTCATTAAGGAGAAACATAGTAGTGGTTTCGCTGGACATTTTGGTATTGATAAAAACATTGGCTTTTCTTAAGGAAAGGTATTTTTGGCCTCATTTATATAAAGATGTTCAAATATTTTTTTTAAGTTGTGGAGTTTGTCAAGTTTCAAAAGGAGTGAGTCAAAATACTAGTTTGTATAGACCAATTACTATTCCTGAGAAACCTTGGAGTGATATCAACATGGATTTTGTTCTTGGCTTACCATACCATATTTTTTGTGGATAGATTTTCTAAGATGACACATTTCATACCATGTAGAAAAAAATCAGATGTAGTACACATAGAAGGTATTTCTTTAAGGAGATTGTCAGATTGCATGGATTACCGAGGAGTATCATCTCTGACCGAGACAGTAAATTTGTAAGCTATTTTTGGAGAATACTCTAGAAGAAATTGGATACTGAGTTGAAGTATAGTTCTAAATTTCATCCATAGACTAATGCACAAACATAGGTTGTAAACTGAAGTTTGGGTAACTTGTTGAGATCCTTAGTTGGAGACACACCAAGTAATTGGGATTTTATGTTGGCACAAGCAAAGTTTTCATACAAAATTTCAGTAAATAGAAGTATGAGAAAGACACCTTTTGATATTGTTCATGGCACACAACCGAGAGGTATATCAGACTTGAAAGATATTGTTGGCGAAGAGAAAATAAGTGTTGAAGCAAAAGAATTCGTTGAGTTCATGGAGACATTGCATGAAGATGTAAAATAGAAGCTAGAGAAAAGTAATCAGAAATACAAGCATAGTGCAGACAGATCAAGAAGACATAAAACATTTGAATTTTGTGATGCAGTAATGGTTCATTTGAAGAAGGAAGATTTCCTATTAGAATATATGGAAAATTGAAGATGAAGAAATTTGGTCCTTGCAGAATACTGAGAAGATTTGATAGTGGAAATGCTTATGAAGTTGAATTACCTAATGACATGGATATATCACCTATATTCAATATTTTAGAATTGTATGAATATCATGAACTCGATGAAGAAGTTACAATACCAAGTGATTATCCTAAGAAGTAGATAGAGGAAGTTGAACAGATTTTGAAACAGAGAATTGACAGAAGTACAAGAGGAGAGGAATACATGGAGTATCTGGTAAAGTGGAAGAATAGACTGATTCAAGACTAATCTTTGATTTCTCCATCTAAGTTAGATTCATTTCAGGTTGGACCTGATACATGATTCAAGGAATCATTTCTTGTAACCCCAGGTGTCTGATGCAGAAGTATCTTGGGTCCTTGGCAATCCTACTCAAGCAAAAATATGTTTGTTTTATTCTTTAGTTTTTTTGGAGGTTGCTTGGGATGTACTCTATTGCTCGGGTTCTGTCACTCAGTTATGCTTGTTATGAGTTGGTCTCTGTTGCTTGGGTTTCTGTCAATCGGGCATGCTTGTTTCTAAGTTCATTTTTATGTTGCTCAGATTTTTCTTCTGTTGCTTGGGTATGCTTGGAACGAGTCTTGATTTTGTTTCTCGGGTTATTCTTTGCCTGATTCACTTTGTTGCTCGTCATTCATTGCTCGAGTTATTTATATTAGAGTTGGATCTGGTGGTTGACTTCTACATTTAATTTTTGTGGTTTACTTAATATGGGGTATCTCATTAGGATCTATGTGGACCTAAATCTGGGTCTCCCATATGGATTTGAGCACTGACTTCTCTGGTGGACTCTTGTATATATTTATTTCTATGTTCTTAGTTTTAGGAAATTTTTCTACGAAAAAGAAGAAGATAAAGTATTGAATTATCTGGAAGGCAGGTCTTTGACCTCGCATGTATGAAGATCAATTTGTAATTCATTGAATGTATATGGCCCAAATCGGGAAGGCCTTACATCCCAACATGTAATGAGTTTGATAAATTAATGAAAAGGATCTCTGTTGTTTCTTCTCTCACTATGTTTTTGTTGTTTCCACATTGTGTCTGCAAGTTGGTTTGGTAGTTGGGAGATCCTTGGGCCCCTCCTTTCATCCTCTCCTTGCATCAAATTTTGGTGTTTTCATCAAGAGATAGAGTTTTCGGTAAGAAATTTAACAATTGATCTCCCAAGTCAAGGTCAGAATCCATGACATTCTCCATATAGGCCTAGTAAATTTGCTTAGAAGACATATGCCCAAATTAATATCAAATGTGATAATTTGGTCATTTTATCCTTCAATGAATAGATAGTATTCATCTTCCTATGTTTAAGGGTAGATTTATGGAAAAAAATACCTCATTCAACTATTGGACCCTATATTTCTACTTCTCTTTTTAAGTTGTCTTTTTTTTCCCCTCAAATCTTCCTCTTCCATGTGTGTCACTCAGAATGGTCCCCATTAGAAATTTTTATCTAGATGTTTATAAATTTAGTGTTTAACTCTTCTTCCCCATAATGAATTCACTAAAGGTTAACTTATTCCATCCTTCAACACTTTCATTTATAAGGTTCATTTTCTTGGAAGCCCTATATATAATAGTACCTTGGACAAGAGTGCTCTTATAATACCTGAAGTTTAGGTGTGTATACCAAATGATTTTATAACAAAAAGGAATTGGTCCCATTTTTGGTTGATCAGCCTAAACTATTATAATGGGGTTATGATCAAAAGTCATTCTTGGTGGTGCTTGAATGGTGGTTCTTGAAAGAGATTAACACATTTATAATGGCTAGAGTGGGTGAAGGGTTTTCCTATCAAATCATCAAAACTAGGACCCTAAAATCTAGGATCCTAAAAACTAGTAGGTTCCTTAGAATCATCAAAGCTAGGACCCTCACATGAGGGTCTATTACAATGATGAGAAAGACTAATTGTGCCATTGGTCTCCTTGGTTGTTCAGCACAACAATGGTTCATGACAAGGATTAACCACTTCCTATTTCTTCCATATGTCTATTGGTTGTATCGGGCATTAATAGATTGATCTTTTGGTGCAATGACAACCGCTAGTTGTAACTAGTGGTATCAGAGCTTGGTTACATGTTTGAACCATGTGGTTGCATTGGAGGGGATTGTTACAATGGTGAGAAATATTGATTGTACCCTTGGTCTCCTTGGTTTTTTAGCACAACAGTTGTTTGTGACATGGCTTAACCGCCTCCTATGTTTTCTATATGTCTAGTAGTTGTATCGATCATTAACATGTCAATATTTTAGTAAAACAATAGCCACTAGTTGTAACAGGGTCCTCCACTAGAAAACACCATGCAAAACACAAGTTCAAACCTAAAGGAGCATGAAAATTACCTAAACCTTTATTGATTTATTTGTTACAAATAATCTAGTGTAGGATTTCCAAGTTTATGTGCTAGATTATGTTTTCATTGTATTATTTTCTTGTTTACTAGATTTTCTCTCGAAAATCCAATATAAAAATGAAGACATAATAATATTCTGTGAAAATAGTTTATGTATTCCTTTAAACAATAAAATTGGGATTATATATTCCATTATATATTTATATCTTTTTCATGATTTATTTTAAATGATAGTAATCCATTTTTTGTTTTTTTATACTTCCTATGTAAAAACCTCACTACCTTTTCCCTAACTGTAATTGTAACATACCTTTCCACATGGCAATATACCTTACTATATTTGATTAAATCTATTTATAATCCACAATATTGTATTTTCTATTTTTAGGTCTACATATGACTTATAATATATGACCCTACCAAATGCACCTAATTGTATTTTTAATACAAATTATACCTACCCTAATTTTATAATATTATCTTGAAGGATTAGAGACAATCTACAAGTTTAAAGAAAATTTATGCACAACACACTTATCTTGAAAAGTTCTTACATATCCCTTGTTATTCTCTACACAAAATAACACAATTTAAAGAAATCAAATTCCCATATTTTAACTAATTTTTGGTTTCATTTTTACATCATGAAAAAGACAGATGATAAAGATTAAACTAATAAAAATAGTATGCAAATCTATCGTAATATATTTTTTTAAAATTTTGATAAGACATATACTTGAATATTATATGTAAAGAATAACCATATCACTCTTGCATGTTTCCTAGAGTCAATGTACTATCATAAATTGGTGACAGTAGAATCTAGTGAAATGAATATTGCGGGAAGAATTAATAATAATAATTTGCAAAAACTATACCAACAAAGATTTAAAACAGTGGAAAAAGGATTCAAAGAAAACCAACCAAGATTACAAAAAGCTAAATCCACCTACAACGTACAGTTTTGAATCAAATACCAGACATTCAAACAATTATTTTTAGCCATATTACAAGGAATTTTGAATAAAGAAATGAAATACATTGGGATACCCTGTAGGAAGGAAAACAAGAGTTAAACCTTTGTTTTAGTACTCAGAATTATTTCTTTCCAAATAGAAAGCTTCTTCTAGAGTCTTTTTGAAATAAAATTCCAAAAAGTAGGGGCCTTAACCTTCACTATAAGAGGGAGCTCCAAATACACCCCCTGAATAACAACATTTTTTATTTTTCCTAGAAAGAGGATTAAATGCTTTAACCCATACCTATGAACCGATGAGACCACAAATGGGGGACCTCATCCCCAATGGGATTTGAACCTTGATCTCAAGAAAAACAACATAACAACTTAACTATCATAACATGCTGACATTGGCAAAGAACAACAATTTAACAACCCTAAATATTTTGGATTGTTCCTGTCTACCTATCACTAGTGTTAAAGAAGAAAATGTTACTTTTATCATAATTAATGCATTTCCCCAAGGCCCTAAGATAAATATTTGAGTAGGTCTTCCATTTTTTACCTCCACCACTAAAATCAATCCAAACAAGATAGTATCATCCACAAATTTTTGTTGCATATAAGGTGTAATAGTGGATACAACTTTGACACCTTTAAGGATACCATCCTCAAAAAGTCATAGACAATATATACCTTGCACTTCAGCCAACATAATAAAGAGGTAAATGGGAAGATGGTCTCCTTGTCTAATATTTTTTGGCCCTAAAGATTCCCCTAAGAATTCCATTAACCAGGAGTGAATACTTAACCACAGTGACACATTCCTTCACCAATAAAATTTTTTTGTGTCTTGAAAACCTATTTTATTAAGAACCTCAAAGAGAAATTCTCACCTAGCCTATCTTAGGCCTTGGAAATTTCAAGCTTGAGTTTCATTCCCAAGAGACTGCTTCCATGTATAAAGTGTAAAGTTTAATTAGTGATAATTGTATCTAGGATTTATCATCCTGAGACAAATCATTTTCAATTCTTACTAATTTGAGTATCCAATGTACTCTTGATTCTACTCACTAGAACTTTGGATAAAATCTTATACAATGTGTTGCACAAACTAATATGTCTAAAATATAAGAGTCTAGATGGATCAAGGATATTCAAAATCAAAGAAATGACAAAGTTATTTAGGTTCTTTAGGATTTTATTAGTTCAAAAAATACTTGGTAGTCATTGTTACATCATATCCCACAATATCCCAAGATTCCTAGAAAATAACCAAGGGCAAGTCATCCTACCCCATGGCCCTTTAAAAGCACACATATACAAATTAGCAATTTTAACCTCATCACAAGTGATAGGTACTAAAATTTTGGGTGTTGTCATCAAGAGATAGAGTTGTTGGTAAGAAATTTATCAATTGATCCTCCAAGTCAAGGTCAGAATCCATGACATTCTCCATATAGGCCTAGTAAATTTGGTTAGAAGACATATGCCAAACTTAAAATCACATGTCATCATTTGGCTATTTTCTTCCTTCAGCAATTGGATAGTATTCATCTTCTTCTATTTATGGGCAGATTTATGGAAAAATTCCCTCATTCAACCATTGGACCATATCTTTCTACTTCTGTTTTTAAGGTATATTTCTATTTTCCCCTCAGGTCTTCCTCTTCCATGTGTGTCACTCAGAATGGTCCCCATTAGCAATTTGTATCTAGATGTTTATCAATTTAGTGTTTAACTCTTCTTCCCCACATTGATATCACCAAAGGTGAACTTGTTCCATCCTTTAACCTTTTCATTTAGAAGGTTCATTTTCTTGGATGCCCTATATATAATAGTACCTTGGAGAGGAGTGCTCCTATAATTCTTGAAGTTTGGGTGTGTATACCAAATTTTTTTTATAAAAAAGGAATTGCTCCCCTTTATGGTTGATCAACACAAACTATTATAATGGGGTTATGATAAAAAAAAGTTCCTTATGGTGCTTGAAGGGTGGATTTTCAATAAACATCCCAATTAGAGGAAAAAAGAATATGGTCTAATTTAAACTAAATTAGATTAATGCATTTCTAGTGGCTAGACTAGGTGAAGGGTAGTCCTAGAAAATCATAAAAACTAGGACCTCAAAACTAGTAGGTTCCTGAGAATCATCAAAACTATGACCCTCACATAAGGGGTTTATTACAATGGTGAGCAAGACTAATTACACCCTTGGTCTCCTTGGTTGTTAAACACAGTGATGGTTCATGACATGTCTTAACTGCCTCTTATGTATTCTATATGTATATTCACTAGTACATTTGAGGCCATTTTATGATGGCCATTCTGATGCTCTCCATTATAATTTTGACAGGAAATGCCACTGGAATAATTTTGTAAAAAATCCATCACCAGAAACAACCGTCACAATTACGACACCACTTCTGACGCCCCCCACATCGCAATGTACCATATGTTAGAAATTTTTCTTGTAAAATTCTAATAAGCATCAATAATTGACTCTATGATTCCCAAGATTTGATTCAAACAAGGAAAAGTCTAATTAATGAGGATTTGATCCCCCTTCTTCTTTGAATTCCACAGACTCAAGTGGGTGTACCTCTCTTGATTTACTGCTTCTCAATAAATCACACAGTGGATCAAGGTTTCACATTGATTTGTTAATGGCATTGACTGTAGCAGTTGGTAATAAATCCTATAGATTCTAATCACTAGTCTTATACATAACTTTACAAACCAAAGGATGCACTTGACAATAGAAAGTACAAGTGTGATAAGGATTCTCATCCTTCTTCTCTTTGAACTTCTAGCTTAGGAAGGCTGACCTAATGATTCACACTTCAAGGAATCAACAAAATTACTTGTATTCTTTAATACAAATGATAAACATCTATGTTCTTAAAGAGAAAATAAAAGGATTGTTTAGATTTTATGATTTGATGATGATAACTAGTATTCAAATGCAAACTAGTGCCTAATATAGGGAAAAAAGTCAAATGAATACACATCTACATAAACCTTCTGATGAAAAAACACTTAGAACCCAGATTAAATCCCTTACAATTCATCTTTTCATTCCCATATCTATGTATCAAATTCTTATGCAAACACTTAATCCTCTAAAACTACCCTTAATAATTACCCCTCCCTTGGAAGAAATTTAAGAACAATCCAACATCTACCTTGTAAATAGTATATCAAACTTGTCTTAAAAATTTAACACACAAGAATTAAGATATAAACACATGAAGAAATCATAGATATGAAACAAGAACTCTACTTTATTTTATTAAAATAGCTATGTTTCAATACAATCAAAATGGAAAAAAGCTTTCAAATTAGAAAAAAATCAGAAAACTTCTTCACAGTTCTGAATTCAGAAACCTTAACAAAACATTACAACTTGCTATATATAGTACACACTATCCATCTTGGAATCCTAAAAGAAACAGGATAAAACAACCTTTGGATGGCTAGGAAATTCAAAAAGCACTAAAGACAAAAAGAAGTTACAATTTCAGTCAGTGGAGGAAAAGAAGTTGAGTAGATGTTTTGCAATCATTTTGGATCTTTTGTAGTTGGCACCTTTGTCTGCAGATGTTCAAGGTAACTTCTAAAATTTTCTATGAGACATACTGATCACCAATACAGGATAACTTACACTAGTCTTGATGATAATTACCCTCCATGTGCTCATTGATCAGGTGCAAGCTCACATTCACTCCTCATCTATTACATCCATGTCTATTGTTGTGGGCTTCTTCTTCTTAGGCTTGGTGTTGTTATCCCAAAGTGTGACCTCATCCTCTATTGTCCAATTGAAATCCTTTATTCCCTACAACTACTTTAGTTTTCTTTCCCATCGAGCATCAATGATAGCCCTTACATCTATAACAAACTTGACAAAGTCTATTTCAGCTTTGAATACTTCATCTAGGGCTCTTTTGAATCTTTCCATATCAAGAACATTTTCCTCTACTTGGAAGACCTCTTTTACAGGCAACAAGGTGTCAAATTATCCCTTCCATTCCTCAACTGCTTTCAACTCATCATTCTATTTTTTGATAGGAGGGATGAACTTGTTAAAGTCAGGACCAAACATGATTAGCCTTGAATGCACTTGATTGGCCTTCCCCTTATAAAAGGATAAATATGTGCCAATATTCTCTATAATTTCTCCCACCTTGGATACTAACTCTGGAAGGTCTTCTTTGTGGGGTCGTAGTTCCTCTATCCTCTCAAACAAGGATCCCCTGCTTGACCCTACACTAAAAAATGGGTCCAGATTTGTGATTTGGTCCTTTACTCACTTTTTCAGATTAGGAAACTTGATATACATCTTGTGTAGTGCATCCACCTTGCCCTTAAGTATACTTATTTTGTGCTACAAGATGTTCAACAACATAGAGAGGGAAACCTCATTCCTATCCTTGTCCACTATCTCTATTTCTTGTGCAGGCTCCTTAGTGACATTAGGTTGCACAACTTCAACATCTTGACCTAGAGGAGGAAGAGATTTGGAGGCCTCTTCCAACAATTTATTTGAGAGCTTCTACTTCCTCTTGCAATTCCTTGATCTGCATCATGCCCTTCTCTCTTTCCTTTTCCAAGGAAATTGACGCATCAAAGAGCCTTCCATATCTTGCTAACAATTACTCTATTTTTGCCTCATTCAGGCAAGCAAAGGGAGTAACAGCTTTGGATATCTCTAAATCTGAGGTGTTCTGGATAGTCCAAATGATCTTGTCCCTATCCATTTTTCCTCTACACTGACCACAAATGGATTTTTTATTCTTGGAGCCATTGACCACATAGAAAGAGTTTGGTACCTATGATTATATACACGACCTCATATCATTTCTCCTATTTGAGTCTCAGAAGACAATTGAGCATCTGGTTTTTTCTTGATTTGATCAATGATGAATGCAGATGGTAGATCCCATCCAGGCACAAGAAACATCCCACTAGACTTTACCAATTACCTAGCTTCTTCTGGTGTGATAGTCTTAGAGTCATCATCATAAGCCTTCAAAGCTTGTATTGCTTCATCTCCTAAGGTTGCACCCTCTATTATCTGCAGTTGGGATCCAATCTCTTGTTGCTTTCTCCAAATGATAAATTTCTTGAATTCATTATTCTTTATAAATGCATCATCATTCAAAAACTCTTCCTGATAGAGTTCTTTCTCATCCTCGCATAATTGGAGGGGCAAGTCCATTTCCTCTTGGATCTCTTTTTTCTTTTTCTTTCCCTCTTTGATGGTTTTTTCTTAATTTGTGATGGTATTATCTATCACCAATGACTAGGGTGGTTACTCTATATTTATTCTTTTCTTGTGCTTTCAACTATAAGGGTCCTCCTTTTTCTATCCTTTGCTTCTTTCTAGGAGGCTCACTTGTTTCCTCAGTATTAGGAGCTTCTGATCTAGCTTCAAAACCAGGTAGCTAATCTATTTGAGGAGGACTATGAAGCTCATAACCTCCCTCACTATCTTCTTCATACTCAGAGGAAGATTGTTATTAAGGCCCCCTTTGCTTCTCCTTTATTTGACTTTCCAGTTGGTTGTACAAAGTGTCATACATTTCTACCATATTTGTAACCCTGGTCATATAAGGCACTCCTAGGAAGAAACCTCCAAAATGAATCCCTGCCTTTTTCATTTCTTTCTCCAAGTGTATCAGGTCCAAATATTTTTCTACTCTTTTCTCAGCTTCTTCCTCATTAAGAACATTTCTAATAACATCCTCTCCATCACACCCTTCATGCTCCTTAATGGAAGTGACACTTGGAGTTAGCAATTTCTTGGCACTCTTGATAAAACCCTTAGGGTCTACATATCTTTATTGGGTCATGCTCATCTTAAATTTCCCCAACCATTTGTTTATTCTCTCCATAGCCCTCTTCCCAATAACAAAATAAACATGGAACTACCTTGGTGTAAATGTACCCTTCCTATGAGGGTCCAAGTGCTCTGTATTTTTCCATACTAATTTCCAAATGAATTTCATTAAGGAAACCCTTGGAGTAACATACCTTGGAAGTATATGTGGGGGCTAAGGACACCCATAAACCTTGATTAATGTGTTATAATCTCCTAGCCACTTATCAACATACTCAAAAGGGCTTAGAAGCCTTAGCACCTTAACTATTAGCTTGGTTATATTTGTACCAAGCATAGTTAAAATTATATGCACAATCCAATTTTGGAAAGCACAGAACTCATTCTCATTGGAAGTATAGTTCCAGACCCTAATCCAAAACTGCACAAGATTTGGTTTTCCCTAGATGTGTGTTCTTGGTCTCAAATTTTGAGTATACATGCTATCTATGTTGTGGAAAAGAATTAAATGCATTAAAATTGAGTAATGCATGAATTTTGGGTTGGTCTTCTTTTGAATAATTTTAAGGCCCTCATGTATCATGTCAATGATATACTGAATATAGTCAAAATAAGTATTCACATGGGAATTTTGGATGTCCAAGATGATCATCAACATATATGAAGGCATTCTCTCCAAGTGCCCATCAATTCCCAATACTCTACATATCCCATATGCTAAGTAATTCATGTAGAAGTGAAAATCCTTGTATTCATATGGTGCATTATTGGAAGCAAGTAATGGGGCTACATATCTATTTGACCTAGGCACGTGAGCAAGGATCAAATTTTTAACCAGATTGATCTCTTTACTATATTTTTCTTTTAGTTTACTTAAATCAATTTCTATGCTAGAGGCATGGTAGATACAAAGATATTTCATAAAGGAGGCCCTATCTAAGGTGACTAGGGTTGTCTCATCATGATTTATAATGGTCTTAGAGACTGTATCATATCTCTTGGCCAATTCAACTAACAAGTTTGCATCCATAAAGACATCTGGGACTATCAACTTGGCCAAACCTAGTGTCCAATGATTTGAGACAGGAATATATATATCTTTATTACTATAAAATTAATTGAACAAATGATACCCAAAACAATTTGGCATAACATGGTCCCTACAACTAGACATGAATTTTGAGAAAAACTCAGCACTGACCTTTTTATTTTGGTTCGACTCAGGAAGCAAAGGGATAAACTATTCTCAATAGTTCCTTTTCACCTTTTTCTCTTCCTCTATATCCTTTCTTCCTCCACTGTCTAAAGATTTGTTGGATTATTATTGACTCATATTTTCTAGTCTTTGAATTATCTTTGTCTAAAATAGTCATTCCTCAAAAATTTCTATAACTTATCAAATTTTTGCTCTGCTCTTCTAAAAAATTTGATTAGAAAAATGTACAAGTGTTGAGTTTATTTATCATTGAACAATCAATGCATCAATCTAGTCGAGAAATATGAAATTCATTGCTCCATCACTTCAGCAATTACTCTACATGTATTGAATTCAATTATGTACTAGCCATGGCATTGGAAGTTGACATGTAATTGAATTTGAAATGAGAGCTGGAAAAATTCATGATTGCTTTTCACCTTTGAAACCTTATAAAATGTTAAAAAATCCATAGATGAAATCTTATTGTCTTGATTTTCTCACTTTTTACAACTCAGCAGAGTACTTGTACCTTGTCAAGATCTCAAATATTTCATCAACTTTTTTTTCACTTTATTTCCTCAAATGGAGCGAGAACAACCTCCTCAGTATTTCACTATTCTTATATTTACCATGGTTTATCTAGAGATTCAGAGATAATGTCTTCTCCAAGTCACTAAACACTTTCTTAACTCTATGGTTTATCTAGAGACTTGGAACCTTTTCTTTATCTCATAATCTCTGAATCTTTCATGTCACTTAGGTTAAATCAAGAAACTTAGCGCACACCACTCATCTAAATCTTGATCGACGATTATTATTTAATCTATGTATTCCTTCACTTGACTCAAGTTCAATCTAGAGATTCAGCGCCAACATAGTCTTATGATCTCTAATGTTTACCTTAACTTGGGTCTGGTTTGGAGATTCAGGGATAAGGCTTATCTCTGAATCGCTAAATAATTCTCTTGACTAGGGTTACATTACGAGATCTAGCGCCAGCCATAGATCTTTTTTTCATCAATGGTCCTCGCTGGGTTGCTAAATTATTTTCCTAATCTTGAGTCTATTTGGAGATTGAGAGATACGATTTACCTCATAATCTCTAAATGAATCTTTTAAATTTGGTTTGATCTTGAGATCTAGAGACAACATGTATCTCTGAGTCACTGAATGATTTTCTTGACCTTGGTTTAATTCAAAGATTGAATGCCAACTGCTCATCTTTTTTTACATCAACGACCCTCATTAGATCTCACAAGACCTTGTCTAACACAAAGTTTACTCTGAGATTTAGAGATAAAGGAAATCTCATGATCTCTAGATAAAATCCTTAACCATGATTTAATCTAGAGACTTAGAGATAAAGGCTTTCACTAGATCGTTGAATGCTTTCTTAACCTTAAGTTCTATTTCAAGACTTAGCACCAACCAACCATCTCACTTTCCTCCTGGACACATGTCAGCATCTTGTCAACTCGGCCATTTATCTCCTAAATGCTGAATAGTTCTTGCTTGTCTTTATTTATCTAGAGATTCAACACTGTCCCTTGATCATAATTTAACAAATGGTCTAGATCTTGCCGCAACAACCCTTACTTGATTTTGAATTAAACTGGCTTGACCCTGATCAGATATGGAGATTTAGAGATAACTGAGTCTCTGAATCGCTAAACACTTCAAGCCTTGACTCATGGTTCATTCAGAAATCTAGTGCAAGCCCTTGATTTGATTTCACATCTACAATCAACATTTAATCTTACAAGACCTAACCGTAACTCTAGTCTATTTTGAGATTTAGTGACAAGCCTCACTGCTAAATCTCCCAATGTTCAAATTAACTAAAGTAAAGTCTTAAGATTCAAAGATAAGGCTATCTTTGAATCATGAAATGAATTCCTTAACCCTAATTTGATTCTGAGATCACGCGCTAGCCCCAGATCTTGATCTTAATCAAAGATCAAAGATGAATCTCTGAATGGATTTTTACTTGATCAATTCATTTTGAGATTGGGATACAACCCTTGATCTTTCTCTATATCAATGGCTCATGCTGAATCTCTAAATCTTTGACTTAAATCTACTTTTGTTCTAAGATTCAGAGATAATCTTATCTCTAAATCTCACAATAAAATCAACCTTACATGCCTTGACTACAAGTTCCATCTGGATATTTGGAGATAAAAGAAACTCCAATTCACTAAATATAAACTTTAACTCTAGTCACATTTTGTGATCATGCACACACCAAACAATCTAAAAGATATCAATTTTCCTTGCTAGATCTGTGAAAGAAAGCAAGACTTTGACTTTTATCTAGTGATCTAGCGCCAACCACATGATCAAAATAGGATAAAAAATCTACGCGTATTATCCCTATTCATAAGAGTATTTTCATTTCTTTCAGATATTAAGAGCTAAAGAGATTCACCAAGTTTCCATATCTGAAATAATATTCAATTTTGAAAAGACACGTGGAAAACAAGAGAAATGTCTTGATCAGTAAAGAAACTACATCTTCGTCTTGAGGCATAACACTGATTATTTGATTTAAAATAACTTTCTTGGCATATGAAAAAGGTAAAGGAATACCAGGGACTTAGGAAAAAAGGAAATATTAAAGTGAGCCCCACTAGGAAACATGACTTAGGTAAATAAAGATGACCTTGCCGAGACATGACACCCCGACAAAAGATTTAAGTTACAAAAAAGTAAATTCAGATTAGAACAGGCTATGAGGGTTTAGGTTTTTTCATGTAATGAGACAAGAGGACTTAGGGTTTAAGGCTCTTATGCATTTTCATAACACAATTTCTTGGGATATAGATATTCTCAGAAAAACTTGAGGGCACACTTGAAAATACTTCAATGTTTAAGGCACAAACTGACACTGGGAACCAAATTTTTTAGCATGAATCAGAAAACCTAAAATAGACCCAATAGTGGCTCTATCTAAGGATTCTTTAAATGCAATTTGAATGCAATAAAATAGATCTCTGGGATGGCAGACCACAACTAGACTAACCTACTACAAAAATAAACACACAACTAGAAACAAACACACCTATACATAGATTACAAGACTTCTCTATATGGAAAGAAGGATTAATTAATGAAAGGCTTTAAGATTTTTCCATGCACTGGAAATTCAAACACGTCACCATCCATATTATTAAGAAGATATGAATCCTTACCAAAAACTTGATGAATAATAAAGGGCCCCAACCATAAAGACTCAAAAATTTTGTGCTTTCCTTTATCCTCAGCCCTAGCATTCCATTGCAATATTATGTCATTTGGATGGAATTTTCTGGTACTAGCCCTTTTGTCAAACAAGTATTTCATCTTTTGATGATTTCTTATTTTTTTCTTTCATCCTTCCCTTTTTTTATCATCAAGTTCAACCAATTGGACCATTCTATCTTGTAAAGCATCATTTACTTCCACCTCTTGATCCATGATAAATTTGTAAACATACAGAAAATTATTCATAGGAAACCTAGCCTGCACTCCATACACTATTTCAAAAGGTAACTTACCAATAGCCACTTTAATTGTCACTCTATCATCCCATAGGGATAAATTCAATTTTGAATGCTATGCCCTCTTATTTGTCTCCAAGGTCTTCTTCAAAATTTATAGAATGCTCTTGTTGCTTGATTATGATTGTCCATTTTCTTATGGATGATATGGAGAGGGATATGATATGACTATTCCATTCTCATCATAGAATTCTTGAAATTCCCCAGACCTAAAACACTTAGCATTATCCATTACTAACTTCAAGAGGACACCAAATCTAGTCAAAACATTTTCCATCAAGAAATCAATGACCAATTTATTGGTTTCTCCTTTTGTAGGATTTGCTTCAATCCATTTTGTAAAGTAATCTTTAGCAACTAGGATCTAAATGTGTCCTCCACTGGATTTTTCTACAAATTCCCCATTAAAATCAATTACCCACATAGTAAAAAGGGTTTGAGCTTGTACTGGATTCAACAATAGAGCTCTTGGAAATTTTAATTTGGAAGAGAACCTTTGGCAAGGTTCACAATTTTGCACAAAGCTAAAAGAGTCTTTGAAAATATAAGGCCAATAGTAACCATCCCTCAAAATTTTGTGGGAAGTTTTTTTTGTAGAGAAATGTCCCCCAAACAATCTTGCATGCATTTATTTCAACACTTTATCTCATTGCCTTTCATCTAGACACAGCAAGAGGACACCATCTTTGTTCTTCCAGTACAATTCTCCCTATACTAAGGTATATTTCTAGGATTGCAATATTATAGTCCTTTTTTGATTGTCACTTGTAGTATCAGGGCACTTGGCATTCTTGAGGAAGAACACAATATTAGAATACCATGGTTGTCTTTCAATGCTAGTCATTGTTAAGTCTTGCAACTCCATGTTATTCACTTGCACTAAATTAATATTCTCCTCTATCATGAGCTTTTCCAAGCCAAATCCTCTCACTATTTTTGTGATATGGATCTCTAGATTGAACTCATGCACCCCTATTTATCCATTTGCGTCTTTTCCTAGTGACCTCTAACTGGGAAAGAATATCTTTAACAGTTGCATGAGGTACATATGCTATTACTTTTGAAAAAACCAGATAAGTCATGTATGACTTAAAAACCTTGAATAATGCATATCCCTTCTTTTACATTACCTCATAATTCAATTTTGTAGCTTGGAGTGACTTTCTATAAACAACAATAGGATGTTCATGTCCTTCCTCATCTTTTTGCAACAATAGTGCAGCTATTGTATGAAAAGATGCAAAGGAGAAAAGTGAGAAATGTTTAGAATAATCACGAGACCTCAAGATAGTGGCTTCCTAGATTTATCTCTTGATCTTATCAAAGGAAACATGTTCCTCATCATCCCACGGGAATTTAGCATCTTTCTTTAAAAATTTATTATTGGTTTGACAATTTCTGCAAAATTGATAATGAATCTTCTGACAAAATTTATATTTCCTAAGAAATACTCCACTCTGAATTTTCTTGGAGCAAGGACCTTTTGGATTGCTTCTATCCTCTCAAGGTCAATCCTTACTCATTCCTTTGATATAATGTATCCTATTAACTTTCCCTCTGTTACTACAAACTGGCACTTCTTAGGATTCAGAGACACAACATACTCAACAACCTTGATACACCTTTTCAAGATGGTCACAATGATCTTTTTCTTCCTTAGAATATGTTGTCAAGTCATCCTGATAAATAACCATAAATTGATCAATAAAATATTTTAAAACAACATCCATAGCTCGTTGGAATTTTTCTCCTGTATTAATTAGACCGAAAGGCATTCTGATGTACAAATAAGCTCCCGAAGGAGTAGAAATGCAGTCTTAAACTGCGCTGACTCCTTCAATAGTACTTGGTTATATCCTAAGAATTGATCCCTCATGTACAATAATTCATAACCAGTGACTTTATGCAACATTGCTTCCATCTTTGGCAAAGAATAATTGTCTTTTAGAGATGCTAGGTGCATATTTGTGAAATCCACACATAGCCTTATGTAACCATTTTTCTTCCTGACTGGGACTAAATTAGATACCTAGGTTGAATGTCTTATAGGCTATATAATGCCTATTTCTCTTAACCTCATCAGCTCTTGTTGCATTTTAGAAGCCAATAATTGATTGATAGGCCTCTTCTTTTTCCTAAATGGTTTAATCTCTGGCTTCAAGGGGATTTCATGCAAAAATAGGACCTCCCTATAAGCCTTTGAATCCTCACGGGACCATGCAAAAACCTTCTTATGTTATCTTAATAGCTTTATTATATTTTTCCTTACGTGGGGATCTAAGTTCCTTCCAATGTACACATTTTGAGGTGTTTCCTCTGATCCAAGGTTCACCTCTTCAAGGTCCTCAAGCTTGGCATTTCTCTTTTTAGACATAAAATTATCTTAATCATTGAATAATGCCTCTAGTTCCACTATCCCCTTGGGTATCTGATTTTAACTCAGCTAGACCACTTTATTGCCAAAGACCGTGTCCTTGCCATCAAATATTTCAACTAATGCATTGCAATCTACATGTTGACCCTCAAAATGATTAAGAAACTATACAAACCTAAGGATATCTTGGTCATCCTCAAAAAATTGTCAATTATACACATTATCTGGCACAACATGTTTGTTCTTGACTTCTACAATAGATACTCTAGTCAAAGTAGAATCATCACTTTTAAGAGAAACATTGGCTAAGAAATCAACCATAATATTTTTTGATCTTTCTATCCAATTAATGTTGAAAGCATCAAACAGTTCTATTTGGTCTGATACTGCATGTTTGTACAATTTTAACCTATCATTATTTACCACATATTTGGATCTAACCTGGGCTACTACCAGCTAAGAGTCCCAAAAAAATTTTAAGCATTTGATACCATGCCTAGATGCAATTTTTAACCCTAAACATAGGGTTTCATGCTCAGCAGTGTTATTTGTACAAAGAAAAGATAATAAAAAATAATATTTTAAAGTGGTACCTAATGGAGAAATGAATAGGACACAAGCTCTTGATCCTTCCATTGAACAAGCTCCATCAAAATACATTTTCCATATTCCATTCTATTGTGTACATAATTCATCCACTAGTGGATCAGTATTTCTTCACTCTGGTATGATCTTTTCCACTCTAAAGTTCTCCATGTCTACCTCAACACAACAATTGAACATTTTACTTGGCACCTTTTTAACAGTGACTGGTGCTCGTGGTTCTCTGTATAATTTCACTTCATTACCATTTAATGGGAATTTTGCATAAGATAGTTCCAATTGTACATGCCACCTACTACTACAACCCATTGTCTTGACAATAACATACCATAATGGGGTTGAGTATCTACAACAACCACATCCATCTTGTATGTGGCCTTAGGAAGTACAACTATCTTCACCTCAACTCCCTTCAATGTTCCTACCACAAGGACCTCTTTTTTTTCCATGGCATATCATCTCCCATAAAAAGTGTCCACACTCATTCCTAGTTCCTTCATTACTTCATATGGCATGACATTTGAAGGAGTACTAGAATCAATCATGTAATTTTTGACAAGTTTATTATTTATTAACAAGGTAACATAGAATGGATCCACTAGAGATGGATCTTGGGTAATCATGTTACCCACATACAATATAGGGGTGTGTGGCTCAAAGTAAACTTCCTTTTTCTTATTCTCTTTCTTGTTTGGAATAGGGATATCTTTAATCCCTTTGAAAATTGACATTGCAGCTTCTATGTGCTCTTTTATCTTCAACATCTCCATCAGTGGAACTGATACTTTCATTTGTGTAAGAGCGTGCTTCATGTCAAATATAGACAATTCAAAAAATAAATCCATTGTTCTCTTACCTTTCTTGGTCTTACAGTAGCTATTTGTTCTTCTTCTTTCACTTCCTCCTCCTTTTGGGCAGAATATGATTCTGCTTGTTTTGTAGCTTTCTTTTACTTGTTATCCTTGGCAGGAGTTTCTACAGAAACTTGTGGGGCACCTTCTTTAATAAACATAGAAGCAAGTTTTCATTGACCATGCTCCACCCTTATTTTTCTCATATTATATGCACTCTAGCCTTATTTAATGGTGTTATGGTCAAGGATCTCTTTTCCTCATCATTTGGCAGTATAAAATGGGGATGCTCCTTATCATCACCTACTGCATTGTTGGTTCTTTGTGGCACAACACCAGCTTCATTACCTGAATCAGAAACAACATGTGGCTGGTACTCTTGGTATTTTCTTCCTCTATTTCTCATATCTTCAACAAGCTTACTTTCTTCAAAATACCATGGATAATTTTACCTCATAGTGAACATATTCATAGCAGGGCCTTCTTGTCTTGAACTTGTCTATTCATTTCCCTCCTCCATTTGATCAGCTAGATCTTGAGCTACAACACATTGGTAAGAAGAGTGAAGCATGTTACAAGAAGCACTCCAAGGGTTATTCTCCACATTTTTGTACTATTTATTTTTAGAGGATCAGGGGTTTCCTTTGTCTTCTAGTTTTCTTGATTTTAAGGGAAAGGCTTTCCATCTTTCCAATTTTTTTTATATGGCATGTCCTTCAGTTTTGGTTGTCTATCATACCTTTGGTATTAATACTTTTTATCTTGAAAACCTTTGTCATTTTTTTCTATTTTGGCAGTGAGATCCTTCACTGCATTCATCAACTTATCCACCCTATCATCCTCTTTGATAGGTTTTCTTGTTTATCCTCTTGTCTCCTTCCATATTTTACCATCCTCTCTCTTCCCCATCTTTCTTGAGGCTTTCCTATTTCTCTCAATATAAATATTTGTTTTTTAGGCATCCCTCAGAGTACATGGGTTCTTATCCCTAAGAAGATAGGACATATTCCCATCAAAAACATTTAAGTATGTGGTTAAACATACTTGCTCATCCAGTCTCAGGATCTGAAACAACTTGTTCATGGCCTTTTGAAATCAATTGTTGAAATATGCCATGCTTTCATTAGGGAACTTCTTGATATTATTGAATTCATTTAACATGTAACCTGAGTTGACATGCTCATGATATTTTTCCCTAAAATACCTAAAAAATTCATCCCAAGATGCTATGCTACCCTCAGGAAAAATCCTAAACTAGTCCCTATCATCATTTATCAAAGAGTGGACAAAAAGTTTCATTATAACATCCTCATTCTCAATCTCAAAATCAGTCATCTTGTCAGTGAAAGCTTTCAAATTTTATTCACAAGTAATGGCATTATTACTAGTCAACCTAGGGATTCGGTCTCTTACCTCATTTGGGATCATATTTGGATGACCATGAATGCCATCAAAGAACAAGGGATGGTATCTATCCAAATGGACAGGTCTTCTCTGAAAGTTTCAAAGGGTTTTATTTCCACTTGTTCCTGCTATACCTCCTTGGTTTTGAGTAGGCCAAGGGGAACCTTTCTTATGACCAAAAATTTGAGTACTTGGCTTTGAACCACCTAGTGGGTTTTGTTGTAGTGTCCAATAGTAACTGACATTGAATTAATTGCAGTAGTATTTGTATTGGCATGTAGGAAAGAAATTCTCATTTTCATGTCAGCTACAGTGGCCTCCAAATCCATCTTTTCTAGTTGCTTAGCTAAATCCTAGTTATCTTTCCTAGCTTTCTCAATTTATATTTCAACTTAGTACATACCAGTAGGGGTAGCTTTGCTTTTCTTGGGTTCATTTATACTTATACCAACCACTTTTTCCTTACCTTTATCATAGGCATTGGTGTAGGAGAACCTCCCTCCTCTCTTCAACACAAATATCCTTCTAAGTTCTTCATAGGATTCACCCAAGGGCCTCCATTTCTAAGGGCCTTTAAGAACTTTTCAAACATTGCTAATAAGCCACCTTGTAAGGCCTAGTCACCCTTTGGTGTCTTTATAAACCTTGGGCTTTGACTATGGTCAACTGGCATGCTTTGTGTTTAGATTAGTCTAGGTAGGTTCTTAGTATTTTTTATTATGTTTCAATTCAATAATGATCTCTAGGATCTTATACTTATGTCCTATTAAGGAAAGAGTGGACTTTTGCAAGAAATGCAAAAAGTTGCACAAAGCAAGGAAAGTTGTTAAGCAACTTTTACAAAAAGTTTCTAAAACTAATTTAATTGCCTCCCAATGGTCAAAACCTTAAAAAATTGGTTGGATCCTATGGGGAAGGTCTTCATAAGCCCTTTTAGGTGGGTGGAAGATAGGATGATGTAAGTTTGAATTTGAAAATCAGTAAAATTCCCTATTTTCCCTAACTTCTATCTACAAATTGAACATGTACGGTCTGGTATAGATTGAAAGAAGAAAATGAGTGGATCAATTGAAATATAGGATGATTTAAGGAATAGATTCAATTGGTTTTATGTGTTTCTAATATCAGGATCAAAAGTTATCAACAAATCTCTCTCGGGTGCACAGAAACCCTTCCTAGATAGGAAAGTTATAGAGATCATGCCCTAATTTGCCTTTCTACACTTGGAATTCCTTGTCCCTCAGGGAAATGCAAGTAGGTTCAATTTACTATAGGATTTCAAAAGTTTGGGAGCAGGGGAATGCATTTACTATTTTTACTTGCAAGCCCTAGGCCAAGCATCTCTATGTGCTTGGTTCATTCTAGAGAAGAATGAAGTAGAAACATCACTTAGGGGGTGGAAAAACTCAATCTAATGGTGTATTATGGTCTCTAAGGGGTCTCTCTAAAAATTCCAAGTGGGATATTTCCTGAGGAGTTTGAGTGGTGAAGACTTCTAGAACAAATCAACCCTTTTAGGCCTAATTAGGTCTATTGCAACAACAAGCATTCGTTATCTTCCTTTGTGTTTGGGAGTATATTATTTTGGGGTTTCATATAAATCTGTAAATGGTGTCTAGATCTAATTTTTTTTTTTATATTTCCTTTGGTAAGTATTTAAACTAAGTCCTAAAAACTCTCTCAATAGGGCTACAAGCCAGTAAGGCTTATAAGCCAAAATTGCAGTCTAATTTATTAGACTCTTTAAATGGAAACAAATCATTTCTTTTAGAAATCAATGGATTGTATGGAACCTTTCAATCCCCATTCAAACACTTAGGTTCCTATTTGTGTCAAAATAAAGTAATAGTCACTTCCTATTGAAGTAGACTTGGTATCCTCTAGAAGGATATAGGAGGATAGTGTATTTGATGATTGTTTGCAGGATATTTTGAAGGTGTAGAACACTCTCTTAATCCAATATGGGTGTAGAGAAGACATCTAATGTCACACCACATCAACATTTCCTAAAAAGAGGAGATCTCTACATCAAGTGGTATCAGAGAATCTAAGATCCTTAAGGGAAAAATAAAACCAACGCCATGGAAGGAGAAGATGATGGAGGGTTGTCAACAAGGATGACCAATACATAGATAGTAAGATACCTCAGAGAGAAAAGAACAAAGCATGATGAATAAAGAGACACTAAGATTTAGTTGATGAGACAACAAATGGAAGAGCTTCTCAAGAAAAGTGGCAACTCTGAAGATGTTGAAGAAGGGAGTGAAGAAAAACCCCTTAAGCAGGAGGAAGATAAATGTCCTCCAGACTAGAGACTACTTATGAAGACTCTAAAATATATGGAGAGGAGAACCATGGATACCAAGCTTGATTTTCCTACATACAATGGGAGGATGGACCAAGATGCTACAATAGATTGGTTGGATGCCCTAAATAGTTTCTTTGATTGCGAAGACATCCCTGAAAACTAGAGGGTGAAGATTTCTAAGTCAAATCTCAAAGACTCTACACTCACATGGTGGAACTTCACTCAAGCTGATAGGGTGAAGAAAGGAAAGAATCTAGTCACCACATGGAAGATAATGGTGGCCCTACTTAGGGAAACTTATGTCCCTAAATATTATGAAGTCCAACTTCATAAGAAAAGGATGAGTCTAAGACAAAAAGAGATGGATATCACAACCTACACTGAAAAATTTCAGAAATTGGTGATGAAATCCAAGCTTGTTGAACCAAAATGTGTTAAGCTTGCTAGATATATGAAAGGAATAAGAATTTAAATTCAAGATGAGCTTAGCCTAACAAGCCCTACCATAGTAAACCAGTGCTACCAATTGGCACTAAAGGAAGAAGAGAAGTTCAGAAGAAGAAATGAACAAAGTGGTAGAGGAAAAGGTAAGATTGGTAGGGAAAGAGGAAACTTTGGAGGAAGCGGACAAAGTAATAGACCACAAGGAGAATCCAATAAAGAGAACACCCAAGAAGAAAGAAGTTCAAAGGGTGGATACATAGGAATAAGAGGATATGGTAGGGGTAGAAATGGAGGAAGAAACAATGAACAAGTCAAATGATATAAATGCAATCAAACAGGACACTACACCAATAGGTGTCTAGACAAAAATAGACAAAATAACCAAGGTGAAAGGAGGGCCAACCTAGTGCAAGAAGATGATGCTGACAGTCTGAGAAAATTTACTAGAGAAGGAGTATGCCTCATGATGAACAGGACCCTGGTCCAAGCACCAATACCAATGGAACCTCCTCAAAGAAAGAATCTCTTTAAAACCAACTACAAGAGCCATGGAAAGGTATGAAATTTAGCTATTTATTTTGGTTCTACTAAAAATATTGTATCTAGGGAGATGGTAGATAAAATAAAATTGGAGAAAGTACCCCACCCAAATCCCTCCCATGTTTCTTGGTTGACAAAAGAACAACAAACCCTTATAAATGAACAAGATTGGGAAGATTTCTCCATGAAATAATATAAGGATAGAGTCCTTTGTGATGTTTTAGATATGGATGTTTGTCACCCATTGTTAGGACATCCATGGCAATATGATATTCAAGCTAAACATGATGGAGTAAAAAACAAGTATCAAATCAATTAGGGTGGTAATAAATACAATCTGCTCCCTCTTCCTAGTCCTCAACAAGACACACCAGATGAAATACCACCATTGAGGGACATATGTCATTAGATATATTTCATTCCAGGTGCTTTCGTACCCAAAAAATATGCATATAAACTCACCCCTGATCAGAATGCAGAGGTCACTAAACAAATTAGTGAATTGTTGGCCAAAGGACTCATACAAAAGAGACTTAGCCCTTGTGCAGTCCCAAGTGTTTTAGGCCCTAACAAGGATGGAAAATAGAGACTATGCATTGAATCCAGGAAAATAAAAAAATAACAATCAGATATATGTTAGTAATAACTGAGAGGGGGGGTGAATCAATGGCCTCACAAATTAATCCTTAAATCAACCCTTAAAAATTATTACCACTTTTAAGCCTCTATTTATACTCAGTCCTACAAGATGAATTCCTTTAAATACTTATAAAAATTTACTACTTGTCGAAATTCTTCGTAAAACTCTCTTCTGTATGTTTACCGATAAGCAGTCTTTCATTTACTGAAACACAGTAAATATCTAGAGTATACCGATCAATCTAGAATTGCATATGTGAAATTTAAAAGAGTAAAGTAATGAAACATAAATGTATAACACATGGATTTTTAATGTCAAAACCCTATTAAGGGAATAACAACTGGGACTGGTACCCCAAATTTTCACTCTTCTGAAGTGAGCTTGGTTAAGAGCCAACCATGTTAAAGGTTACAAACACACTGCTAGGTGTGACCTTGTTAGAGGATTTAAAAGATAGTGTGTCACCTAGTATTTAGCATCTAATGCTACCATCCTTGATCAAACACTCACTTGGCCTGTCAATAGGTATCGGGCATATCCAATGCTACTTTCTATGATCAAACTTTTTGATACTCCTTGGGATGTATCTCAATTACAAATGACTTTTAAGTCCCGCTCAGTTAAGAGACTAGATGCTTCAATGGTTAAACTAAAACATTAAAGTGATCTGTGCACACATACAACTTGAATTGCAGATTTTTAGATCTATTATAAGTAAATTACCTCTCTGATCAATATAATCAATTCAATACCTTTGCTCCACACTGTTATTCTCTATGATGTTGTTTCATTGTTCGTCGGTGTCTGCATAATCTAGCTCTTTCCTTAGCTTGTTGATCAGATCTAAATGAAGACTTTCTTCTCCTTTAGAATCTCTTCAGCATCTATTTTCTCTTCTCTTGTTCACCCCACACAATTCATAATTAATTGGGTTTGTCTCTTTATAGACATGTTTCACCGTTTCTTGGATTTCTTGATTCTTTGTGTGATCCACAATTCTTGCCAATTAGATTTAAAGAAAACTCCAGTTTTATCTGAAAGAGATCTTCTTGCTAGCTGGACAAAGTATATTTAAATCCATTACTTATCCTTGGCTTTATCTTATCTATTTTAAAAATGATAAGTAATAGTTAAGTCTATTTAATATTTAAGTCTATTTATAGCTCTAGATAGCTAAGAATTTTTTCATTTTTGAACTCTTTGTTCTATCGGTCAACACTTCAGTTAGTCATCAGTGATAAATGACTATTCTGTCAGTGTTACTTCAGTTGTCTTCAGGATCTCCATCCGTCGAGCAACACTATATTTCTTTCTGTCGCGTTAGTCAGTGCTTTTCTCATCGAGCAACACTATGACTTTTCTCATCGGTAATGTTGTACATTTGCTCATCGGGTAACACTGTGACTTTTTTCTTTTACTGTGACCCTCTATATTTTCTTCGTCGGTGTATACAGTCACTTTGTAAGTACTTGACTTATATGCATTACTAATAGCACAGTCTTTGATTCATTGGTTTTTTTGAAGTCTTTGGCTATATGTCCATGACCATACATATTATATCAAGTTGACATCAATGAAAATACAATACATTAACTGATTTAATGTCTTGCATGATCATCAACTTAACATCTTCAAACATTCAATTAGTTATAGTTCATCAATCTCTCCCTTTGGCATTGATGGAAACACACTACATTATGACACTTTATTATCACTAATACAATATGAAATATAACATTTGAAGTTCATCAAACTACCAATCTTATGTTCTATAACCGATACAAATATTTGGTCCTCTGTAAGTTCATACAACTTAGATTTGATTCTTGCAGCTTTCTCTCTGTCTCCAACCCCTTCACTAGATAGATGTAGAATATTTCTTTCTCTAATGTATTTTTTCTTCTTCTTGTTCAAACTCTCTCCCTTTGACTATTCTCTTTTCCTTTTATGTCTCTTGTTAGCAATTCTTTTCCTTTGTATGTAATCTCCCTTTCTTGTTACATCTCTCCTTCTGGATAATTTAATGGATATAATCTCTCCTTTATGTATAAACTCTCCCATGGATGTAATCTCTCCCTGGAGTGATAATATCTCTCCCTTAAGTGATAATAGATATAATCTCTCCCTATGAAAACAATTCCAAACAAATATTTTTGACATTAATGCCAAACGGATCCTTTCTATCCATAATATACTCCTTGAATTTCCCAATCCATTGACAATACAATAACTCTAGTGCTAGGAGTAGATAAATACCTTATTGTGCATAGATTTATCTTTGAATTCGATCTCTCTACTTGCATCAATATGAATGATATTCTGATAATATGTAGGCTAATGCAACCTTCTAGTCATTTTACTGACCAGTAGACAAGGGTCTGACCCCTAGTCTCTTTCTCAAGTACTCAAATGCATCCTTGGGCAGTGGCTTTGTGAAGATATTAGTGAATTGTTCCTTTGATTGTACATATTCAAGTATCACCTCCTTTGCTTGAACTTTTTCTCTCAAATAATGATACTTGATGGCAATATGCTTTTTTTTAGCATGCATGACTGGATTCTTTGAAATTTTTATTGCACTGGTATTATCACAATAGATAATTACTGGTTCAAGAAATTTTTATATGCATACCTTCCAGTAACTATTTGATCCATGCAATATTTGAGTAGTTTGCAGTAGCAGCAACATACTCTACTTCTGTAGTAGACTAAGAGATGCATCCTTGCTTCTTGCTGATCTATGTGATAAGTTTGTCACCCATAAAGAATGCTCCTCCAGTTGTGCTCTTCTGGTCATCAATATTTCCATCCCAATCAGTGTCAGTAAAGACCTTAGGTTCAAATTTACCTTCTCTTCTATACCATAAGCCATATTCCTTAGTATTCTTCAAATATCTTAGGATTCTTTTCAGAGCAGTCATATGTGATTCTCTGGGATTAGCAAAAAATCTTGCAACTATTCCTACTACATGTGCAATATCTGGTCTAGTATGTATAACATACATGAGTTTTCCAATCATAGATTTGTAAAAAGTCTAATTTACCTCTGATGACTTGTCCTCCTTTGTTATCTTACATCCAATTTCCATTGGTGTTCCAACTGGTTTGGACTCTTCCATCTTGAATATTTTTAGTACTTCTTTGATGTATTTGGATTGTATAATGAAAATACCTTCATCTTGTTGCATGATCTATAGACAAAGAAAGAAATTGATCTCTCCAAATATAGACATCTCAAACTCTTTTCTCATTTCATTTGAAAATGATTTGCATAGCATATCATTGCCTTCAAATATGATGTCATCAACAAATATCTCAGCAATCAAAATGTTAGCATCAGTATCTTCCTTCAAATAAAGATTACCATTTTCACTAGTCCTTACAAATCCAATACTTATAAGATAGGAATGAAGTCTTTCATACTAGGCTCGGGGTGCTTGTTTCAATCCATAAAAGGAATTTTGTAGTCTACATACCATGTCCCTCTTGTCTAGATTAACAAACCCTTCTGGTTGTTCAATGTATACCTCTTCTTCAAGTATTGCATTTAGGAATGCAGACTTGACATCCATTTGATATACCTCAAATCCTTTATATGTAGGATAAGCAAGTAATATTCTTACTCCTTCTAGCCTAGTAATGGGTGCAAAGTTCTCTCCATATTCAATCCCTTCTTGTGCATACCCGTTGCATACTATTCTTGCTTTATTTCTAGTGACTTCTCCATTCTCATTCAGTTTATTCCTGAATATCCATTTTTTACTGATGACATTCTTTTCATCTGGTCCTGGGTTAAGTGTCCATGTCTTCTTTTTCTCTATCTTCTCAATCTCCTCCTTCATAGAACTTATCCATTCATCATTCTCAAGTGCAGCATTGACATATTTTGGGTCATAATCACAAATAAGACATCTTGTATTTAGAGACTTACTTCTGGTTCTCATACCATCCTTCTTGTCTCTAATGATCTAGTTCTGTGGATGGTTCCTTCTGACATATATGGAAAGTACAGGTTTAGATCTTTGTCTATCATCTTGATCATCAGTTTGTCCTTCATTCTATTCTCCATCACTTTGTGCATCATTTTGAGCAATATCCTGATCGTCAATATTTATAGCCTGATGCTCGGGTGCAATGATTTGTTGCTCAGGAGCTCTACATTATTGGTTGGGTAGAGTGTCAGGTTCTTAATTATAAACAAACATGTTGTAGTCCTCAAGTTCTTTTTTTCTTTCCTTTTCATTCTTCTCTACAAATTCATCTATCTTTACATTTGCACTTTCAACAATTTTGTTAGAGGCTTTATTGAGACATTTATAAGCCTTGCTCCTGGTGGAATACCCTAGAAATATTCCTTCATCACTCTTGGAGTCAAATTTTCTATTTCTATCATCTTTTAAGATATAACATTGATTGCCAAAATTTTTGAAGTAACTTACATTGGGTGTATCCATACCATAGCCCATAAGGTTTCTTCTTGGTGTCTTTCTTCAATTTTACTCTGTTTGATGTGTAAACAATAGTACTGACAACTTCTCCTTGGTGTCTTTCTTCAACTATGGATCTGTTCCTTCTTTCAACAATTCCATTATGTTGTGGTGTTCTTGGTGCAGATACCTATCTTTTGATTCCATGCTCATTACAAAATTTAGTGAACTCATCTGAAATAAATTCCCCCCCTCTATCTTATCTTAATCATTTTAGTTCTTTACCACTTTTTTTTTAACCATTTCCTTGCACCATTTAAACATCTTGAATGCTTTAGATTTATCTTATAGAAACATAATTTTCATCATTCTAGAGTAATTATCAACAAAGGGAATAAAATAGCTATCTCCATAATAACTCTTTGTCCTCATGGGCCGACATAGGTTAGTATGGACTAATTCTAGAATGGCATTAGATCTATGGATTTCTCTTTTGAAACTAGACTTTGTCATCTTACCTTTTTGACAATTCTTACACATGATGTGGTTGGGCTTGGTCATCATTGGTAAGCCTCTTACATTTCTATTTTTTCTTATCTTTATCATGTTTTCAAAGCTCACATGACACAATATTTTGTGCCACAACCATATGTCTTCATTTCTAGCCATTAAGCAACTGATGTTAGTATCATTCAGATAGAATAAGTTGCCTTTTGTCTGCTCACAGGTACCAATCAAATTTTCTCATTCATTGAAGATATTTGACTTCTTATTTTCAAATGCTACTCTGTGACCTAAATTATTCAACTGAGAAACACTCAATAGATTATAATTCAATCCTTTCACCCAATAAGCATTTTCACATTTTATTAGGTTATTCAACATTATGGTTCCTCTTGTAACCATCTGAATTTGGTATATTCCAACTATGGACCCTATTTTCCCTAAGTGTGATCATACCCCCAATTATGTCCAAACGACCCTGTTACTGCTTGGCATAATTCTTTTTAAATCAATTTGATGTCCTAAAGTGATCAAATCACTAAATTATTTACTTTTAGCCAAAATCAAAATCAATCAAATACATGGCTAAAAATGATTAAATTTGCTAGGAATTAAATAAATCCCTAAATCAATTATCCACTTGCAAATAACCCATTCCCATGGCCTATTTAATTTAATTAAAATGGCTATAGTCCCCTTAATTATTAAAAAGTAATAAAATGCTTAAATAATTAATTCTTATATTTTAAATGAATTAAATAAGTTTAATTCATTTTATTTATATTCCCTTAAACCCCAACCTAACCTATCTCAACTACTTCTACCTTGGGTTCTAACCCATCTCAACCCATTCCACCCTTGCTAATCTAATCCTAATTCTAATTCTATCCTAACCCACCTCCTAATATTGTCACATTCCATTAAGGAATGATTAACACCCACTTGAGAAAGTCAACTTTCTCAAGCATGACTTCTCTAAAGACTAACTTTCCAAGTTGAGTATTACACCCTCCCATGCCTCTTAAATGAATGCCATTAATAAACCCTTAATGAATACTCCCTCTTTCCCATCCCAAATTAATGCCCAAAGAATTAATGGCTCTTACATCTCATTAATGACCTTAGGGGCTCCATTAATGAACCTTGTCTCCCCTCTCTCTCTCTCTCCCCCATTCCTCTATAAATTGAAGGGATTTAGAGCTCATAACAAGCCTCAAATTTTGAATTGTAGTGTTGTAATGCCAACATTTTGAACGGATATCAAAGCATTGTTATGCTACACATTCCTTCATAGCTTCATACACATTCCATTAGTCACTTTCCCATATGTTTATGATGCTCATTTTAGACTAATATGCATGCTAAATAGTTGAATAGTTATTTTTAAACTAAATCTTTCAGGCTAGGTTGTTTATGTCACTGGTATTTAGCATAATCTGAGGGCTTTTATGTTATTTTCTACACTCATCCTAGTTAGAAAGAAATAATTCAAAGTTATGGTTTATATGTTTATTAACCCTTGTTTCTCACTAACAGAATGACTTATTGAAGTGTTGTGTTGCAGATAATAGGTGCAAAAATATACACACATTTTTGGCACCCACCATGGGGCACGATTTCCAATTTGGGCCTCATTTAGTATCACTTTTCACTAATTTGCATGCCCAGAATTTTGTTACAGGGTCATTTTTGCCATTCAGGATCACATTCGGGATACACCATCACACCGCAGTAAACAAGGCTCGCATTTAGGATTTGCTAGATCATTTTTAGTTTAGGCTCACATCTAGAGAGCATATTGTCGCATCTGGTAAGAAATCTTGCATACAATATACTGTATCGCATTCAGTGATTTTTTAGGCTCGCATCTTGTTAGAAAGTTTGGACACTTCATTTTCCTAACTCTAACATTTTGAAAAGTTGTTTTTTTGGTATCTTGCAGCCTAACAAGTGTTTGCAGATGGTTCTTGAAGGTTTTTGTGGCAGTTGAAATAAACAGATACTAACTTGGTTTTTCAGGTTGCCCAATCCCCATCTTGACCTTTGTTTACTTGCTTTCAAAACTAAGATACATATTCCAATCTATCACTAAACTAACTAGAGGGTTATGCTCTTTTCCTTTTAAGGAAAATCAGAAACTCACACATCAGTTTATTAGTTGAACAAAATTTGGAGTTAACTGAACAAGAAAACACATCATCTAATTCTTTTTGGATCAGTAAATGAACAACACAAATCACTAAATCTTGTGGATTAAAGAACAAGCTCAACTGTTCAATTCATTTTTTGGGACACAGAAATTGAACAAGCAAACTCACTAAATATCATGGCTAATTGAACAAGGCAAATCTCTTTTTCAAGCAATCTTATTTTCATTAAAATAGGAACATCTAAATCAGGCACCACATTGCTTGAGGGAAAGAATCACTTTGTTTGATTCTATTTTGGGAGAAAATGGTTTAGATTAGGAGAGTATGCTCTTTTTCTTTGGGAGAATAAAAAATCCAGACATCCAAAGCTCATCAATCCTTGGTACATATATTTAAATAGTAGAGGGCCTACCGATTGAGGAAAAAATCTCTCGGGAACAACCCAAGTGAGGACAGGTTTTACGCCAACCCTTCCAACTCACTATAAATAGTTGCTTCCTCGTAGGCTAAAGCCTCAGAAGACAAAGCTGATTTTTTTCATGGAATTTGGACATCATTCCTTGAACATATTTGGGTATATGTAGAGTGGAGCTGCTTGAATCTTGCTTGCGAGACTACATATATTCAGGTACTCATAGGGCTATATGCCTAAATTTTTCCTTGTGCAATTCTATTAGGGATAGTTTCAAATGGATTGCCCAATAATCTACAACAAATTCAACTGAAATAATTCTTGATTCATCCCCAAAAGGGTGATAATATTTGTTCAAGGCAAAAAGTAATTGCCTCAAGAAACTCATCATATGGTGCCCTCACTTGCATTTGGAATCGGCTAATACATCATCATGACTGAAGCCATTGCATGCTTGGTGATGGTTGTATTTTGATTAGCATTTGAGTGTGTACTTGAGTCAACAAGCAAAGATTTTCATCCTCCACCTAGAGAATAGGAACAAGATGTGTGTTTGTTTCACCTCCCTAACAATGCAATGCTATTTGATGTGTTCAAAAGATCATTAAAAATATAAGCTCCTCAAAACAATCAAAAAATTTTAAACCCTAGAGTACAAGTGTTTTTCACACATTTTGACACCTCTTAACACAATCTAGAAACAAGCAACTTCACGCACTTCAAAAATGAACTTTTTAGAATTGACCAAAATTGACAAAGACATCATAAGATCCCATCCCAGATTTCCTAAATCACATTTGGTATTTAGGATCGCATCCGGTATACTGCCTCGCATTTGGTCAACAAATAGTCACATCTAGGATTTAGGCTCGCATCTGGTGTCATCAGAGGCTCACATCTAGGAGCTGACATTCAGGATAGTGGGCATTTGCAAGATAAATTCTTAGAAAATATTAATTGATTAGGATACCCTTTTGGCTCTTTAGCTAGTTCCTATTGTCTTTTTGGGTCTCCCTGTTGTAGTTTCAAAAAAATTTCAAAAAATCTACCTTGCATGCTTAGTCAATCTTTCACGATCAGTTCAATACGTCCACCAACAATAAATAGTTACTTTTACCTAGACACACCCACTTGAATGATCTAAAACTCTCACTTTCACTATTGGGAAACATTGAGAAAGTTGAGAAACAACTTCATGGTTAACACAAGATGCAACAAGTACAAGTCTAAAGGATCAAAAGTGCCTCCTAAAACACCACACTTTTAAGGAGAAACTTCTTGTAGTTCCATTCTTGATCTAGACTCCCCACAAATGGATAGTGATACTCACAAATGGAGTGAGGCCTTTGAGGAGTATAATGATGGCAAACACCAAAAACCCAAAGATACTGATGAAGAAGAAGAACCCAAGTTTGAATGACCTTTATTTGAATCTGGAAATGAGGAAGAAATCACTAAAGAAGAATATGAATAACTCAAACAAAGAAAAAGGTTCCACCAGATAATGGAAAGGATGATTGATGATGATAAAGAAAAGTACTTCCTCCATCTAGCATCCATAGGTGTCAAATTACCCAAAGATTATGATATGGAAAAGCTCAAAGAAAAGGAGGTACCAAATCCTATATCTATTCTCACCAAACAACTCAATTTGATGCAAACAAAGCTCACAAACCTCAAATAGGAGAAGGAGAAACCCAAAACAAAATACTCTTTGGACACCATTTGTCCATTTCCTTTTGACAAGAGTATCACTATGGTCTCGTTTCCTCCCAACATGGCAAGGCCAAAGTATGACAAGTACACAGGAGAAACTAACCCGCACAACCATGTGAGGGAATTCTATGCTCTAAGCATAGAATACATGCATGAACCTACATACCTCATGCAACTATTTCCAGGAAGTCTAGGAGGTAATGCCATGGAGTGGTTCTCAAAACTGAACCCTAAGGTCAAGACATTCGAGGAGTTGATCCAATGATTCATCCAACATTACTCCTACAACATCCAACATGATGTAACTATGATGGACCTATGTAATACCAAATAAAGAAATGGAGAATCATTTACACACTTCCTACAAAGATGGATGAAGATTTTTGCATGATATTCAAGGGTCATTCCCGAAATAGAGAAGATGGAGATATTCATTAATAATCTAGTGTCTGAATTGAGCTATGCTTTACAAATGCAAGACTCTTCAAGCTTTGACAGAATGATTAAAAATGCCCTCCGTATTGAGGAATTCATGGTCCAAAGGGGAGAGATCACCCTTCAAAATGAAAATAGGACCAACAACTCTAACTCCAAGCCTAAATGGTGGAAACAAAACAAAAATGTTGTTAATGACAGAGTGGTTGATGCCTCTAACATTAATCCTAAAACCAAGGTATTCAATCTAACTAATAGCATGCAAGCGAGCAAGGATGCTAAGGTAACGATCCCCATACCCAAAACAAACAATGATAATAGCAAGGGATGAACATGGACTTCAAAACCCCAAATAACTTTCACTCCTTTGGGAGAGCCTCTTGAGACTGTTCTAAAATCACTATTGGATAACAAAGTTCTAACTATCCCAGATTCCAAACCATGGAAACCAATGGTCAAACCCAGGTGGTGGGATGATAATTCCTACTGTGTCTTCCACAAAAACAAGGGACACATGACTAATAACTGCCTCAAGCTTAAACATGTCATCCAAGACCTCATCAAAGGAGGTAAGATCAAAGTAGATGGACACACTACCAATGAGGAACATACAGCATTCAACAAACCCTTTCCTAATTATGATCAAGGAGAAACATCTAAAGGGAAGAGTAATGTGGTAAACTACACCTATTCCAAAAATGACAATGTGATCAATATGTTAGACATCAAAACCGAATCCATCAATGTGGTCACAATAAAAGGTGTCTCATTCCACTTGAATGTTGTAACATGGAGCCAAGCACAGATTACAATCAAAGGACCTCCAAAACTGACATTGACATCCAAGGCTCCTATTGTAACTATTCCTAAACTAGCATCAAAACACGTGGTTACTATTCCTGGAGAAAAATATGACTTGATAGAACAATTGCAATGAACCTCTACCAAAATTTCCATTTTTGAGTTACTCAAAATATCCATAATACATAGGGAAATCCTAGAACAAGCTCTACATGTTGCTAATTTCCCAAAGGATATTGATATAGACAAATTCCAAGCGATGGTCAATCACATCTCAGCACCACACTACCTCTCCTTTTCTAAAGAGGATGACAAATCATTCACCCATCCACATAATCAACCCCTCCATATTGAAGTCCTTATTCATAAATCCCATGTTAGATGTGTGTTGATAGATGGAGATGCATGATTGAATATCTGTACACTTGATCTAATCAAGAGACTGGGTCTCTCAGAACAAACAATTGACTCTAGAAGCAAGATAACCATCAAAAATTATGATGAGGAAGAAAGATCCTCCAAAGGTCTTATTGTTCTACCTATCAGAGTCAGACCGATTGAGAGGAATTTCACATGTCAAGTCCTGGATCTACCATTAGCCTACAATATCTTGGTACGGAAACCCTAGATTCATGAAATGCAAGCTATACCATCCACTTACCACCAATGCATAAAGTTCCCACATAATGGGGTGGAAGTGACGATTCTTGCAGACGCTAACTACACTTGAAAAAATATCAAAGCAAGTAGCATGATCCCGCACAACAAAGAAGATATGGGTGCAGTCACTCCTAAAACCACCAAGGACATGGTTATGAAGAGGTTTAGAAAAACCTTGAAAATTGAAGAAATAGGTATGGGAGAGTACAAGCTGGACCTGACTCCCTCATTGACAAAACTTTTAGTGTCACCAGGATCCTATGGAAAACCTTCCTCGACATTCACACATACAACATCCAAGGAGCTAGAAGTACACAAATCAATTGGCATGGTAAAGGCATCCACATCTTCTTCAAATAACAAAAAAGAAAAGGCAGTCTTGGACTGGCTTTACAAAGGAGAACCAGTGGAGGCTGAGGTCAAACATGTGAAGATATCTCTATAATAGTATGGAAAGGGATATGATTTCCTCAAAAAGATGGGATACAAAGGAAAAGGACCTCTAAACGGCATAGGAAAAGGGCTTATTGAACCTATACCCATGGATTTTTGGAATACAAGAGATAAAATAGGACTGGATTTTAATACTAAAACTGATAAACCCGCTTCAAAAGAGAGTCCACGCTTAGATAAAGGGAGTGATGAAATAGATGAACTAGAGTAGTGGTCCTATGAAAGATTGTTACATGTTGGCACATAGGACCCCAACTACCAAGGAGAACGCTACGTACCCATCTTTGAGGTACCACAAGATCTTCACACCCCTTTACTAGCGCAACCTCCCATTCAAGAGGTAGGAAACACCATAGCAACAATTACTCAAGAGACACCCCAAAAACAAGATTTACATCCTAACTGGGGGAAACTAGTCACAATTTCACATGTCCTAGATCTACCACACTTTGATCTACACATGGCTAATCATGTACATCAAATAACCATTGCTAAATACTTAAACAGATCTGATGATGAGGTTATAGACTCTCATGACTATGAATGGGAATAGCTATCTATTTCCATTGAAGATATTGGAATAGATACAATTCACGTGTTTGCGGAACTGTCAGCTCCTCGTAACTAGTCTAACACTCCTCCCTTTCCTTCTTTCTTTCTACTTCCTCTCTTCTTTTCTTCTCATCTTCCTTTCTTCCTTCAACCAAGTATTCCTTCAGCAACTTGGCTAACTCTCTCTCACTTCTGGTCATTGCCATCTTCTCACACCAATCTAGGATTNTTCAGATCTCAAGCCACCACTTTGGAACACTCTCAGAGGATACTTCAACTCCAAGCATCAACAAAGGACTCCAGGTCTTCAAAATCTCAGATCTTCTTCACCCTAAACCCAGACCTTTTGCTGGGCTCTGATACCAATTGATGCAAAGGCTAATGTTCTGCAACAATCTTATCTTCCACTAGACTCCACATCTTGATGTCTTCAGTCTTTTAACCCTTCCACTCATGCATCAATGCATTTTGAACATATGGTGTTGTGACTATCCCAATCTTCCAACATTTCA
>MU227927.1:4648092-4672206 GCA_018584345.1 Thuja plicata
CCCTGCTCCCTCTCCCTGATTAGAAGGAGGAGGAGGAGGTGGTACAAAAGGAGCTACTGGAGGTGGCATGGCCCCCTCTAACTGTTGAGCCAATCATGAAAAGGAAGGTGCTCTCTAGCCCTCCAACACTGTTGCATGATAAAGGGCATAATAATAATTGGCCCTCTATCCTTGGTGAACTGTCGTCTGGGCATGTGCATCTCTCTCCACTCTGAGCATCTCACCCTGTCTATCCCTCTCTACTCTTAGACACTCAAGCTGTGTATCCCTATCTACCAGTAAGGCATCTGTAGTGGTGACCCAAGCCTTTAAGGTAGTAATCCTAGCTCAGAGCTTCTCTCTCCTATTCGCATCTAGAAAGAGGATCTCCATCTCTACTTGTATCCTGGCCTTGAGGCCTGTCCTATCCTTTATTTGGTGGTCTCTCCTGTGACCCCTGTCACCTCTATCGTTGTATCTCTCCTATAAGAAATGGACCATAATCTCTCCAAGGAGATACAAATCTAAACCTCTAGAACCTCCCACTACCAATGGCACCACCTGTCTTGACAACCTCACCACCACCACCTCTATCATCTCCACCATCATCCTCATCAGGAGGAGGACACCGAACATCTCTACCATCCCTACCCCCATCCTAACCTCCATGCCTACCCAGGGCCCTGTCTCTCTGTGCTCCTCCTCTCCCCCTGGCTGGGTGATCCTTAGGATCATAATCCAAAGGCTCCTCTAGATGAGGAATGATCTCCTCTGGTACTGTAAAATGAGGAAAAGGGTACTAAAGCATCTCTGTAGCATATCCATCAAAGACACCTGCATCAGCAACATCAAGGTGGAGATCCCAGTCTACTCTGACCATATCACAGATCTCCCGGTGTGCTATCTCATACTGTAACTAAGCACCCCATAATGTTGCCTCATCCTGAATCCGTGCATACATAATGATATCTTGTATCCTACCCTGATGGTGACCATACTATCTCAACACCTAGGTATGGATAAACCGCTCAATGATGTATCTGGTCCTCCCAATAAGATACCGGCTCTGGAATAAAAAGGGTACCTGCCATGCATCCAAAGTCCACTCCTCACAATCTAAATATGGTCGCCAAACGACCTTGGTCATATCATCAAAAAAATGGCACCAGTACTCAACCTTGCCTATATGGGGCTACTGAATAAGGCCTACATACATATAAACATAAGGCTACTTTGGTGCCCTCTGTTTGTCTACAATCATTTGTGTCATAGGGATGTGCTCCCAGGCCCAGATCTGAAGAATAAGAATGCCCACGGTCATGCTCCGCATAGAATGGTAAACTATCTCATGAAGCTCTCGGTACATATGGGCTAAAATACAACTTCCCCATGTAAATCTTTGTCGGTGGGTAACCATTTTCTCTATCATATCTACCCAGCCGACCATGAACCCATGCTTATCCCTATCTAGCATCAGGAACCCGCCTACCAAACCTGCTAATTACACTGATAAATGATCATAATGATCGACCATATAATCCCAAGAAAGATATCTCCGATCAATGGTGTCATCCTGTAAATATCTATGTGCAACACTAATCGCCATGGCCGCCATCGACTCAAAATGCACCTCATGCCTGATCATTGACACCCAAAGTATCCGCCAAACATCCTTAGGAGTCATTATGATCTCGCAAGTTGGAAAATGGAAGGTTTTGTCCTCTGAGTGCCATCTTTTGGCAAGAGCAGTCAACAACCCTCGGTTTACCCCTATCTCGGGTAAAACCATCAAAGATCATAATCCACATCGGATCACGGTTGTCTTCTCATCATCCAAAAGCAGTCTAGACAATGCAAGCACACGACCTGGCTAAGTGCCATGGAATGCAACTACCTCAAACTAGGTCTTTTTTGGACAAAAACAACAATGCATCAGTATCCTATCTACAACAAAGGGGCAGACTCCTAATCAGCTAAATAATTCCAAGTTTGCGGCACGCAAACGGGTCAAAAGGATTAAATTTCTAAATCTCCTAACCAAATGCAATTCTAAAATAGAAGAGTGTGATCCATTTTACCAGATATAATCCTGGAAATATAGAATGCGATGGAGTTTACAGGGTGCGATCCTTGAAATATGGGATGAGGCCGTAAATATAGGGTACAAGCCTAAACTGACAGGGTATGACACACTGATGAATTTCAACTAAAATAAAGACAAAAACAAGGAAAATAGGATGCGATCTAGGGTATCCTAGATGTGACACAAAAATCTAGAAAAACTAGATGCAATCCGAGAAATATGAGATGTGACACAGGATTTACAAGTTGCGATCCAGAATACTGGATGCGATTCAAAATTCAAAAGGCCATAACTTCTACAAAAATGCATGAAATTAGATTTTGGGAAATTCACAAGGTATTTTTATGAGCACTTACCGGTGGTGGGTAGTCGGCTAGGTGCTGATGTCGCCAACTCATCTCTAAATGATGTTTCCTCATAGGGACCACCATCCTCTTTACAGAGCTCTCTGAATTACAATGGATGAAAGTGATAATGAATAGTGAAATGGTAATTTTTGAGGCTTATATTGGTCTTTTTAGCCATTTAGGAGTTTTGAAACTCCTCCCATACATTTACAATTACATTTTTGTTCTCTTTTTAATCAATCGGGAATAAAATCGAAGGCGCCTACAATGTTTTCAGTAGTACAGTACCATTGTTACAACAATTTCAAAAACTACAGATTTGCTTCATCTGTTCCAAGAATCTATCCAAATGTACATTTTATCATAAATCTTGGTTTGACATCATTTTATCTGTCGCATCATGCACATTTTCACGTAATTAACTTGGCACTAGAAAATAAACCATCTTTTTCACTTCTTCTACTCCTTTCTTTCTTGTCCTCCCCACTTCCTGCAAGTGATGCGTTCTTTCAAACTAAGGGATTTATTTCTTTTCCTTTGATTTCATTCCCAAGGGGGCATGATCACTCTATCATCAATTAAATTTTTTCTCAAAGCAGCATTAAGAACGACTTTGTTATCAAACAAACTAGGGGCATGACAATTTCCTTGACTAAATTAGAATTGTTGGATAAGAAAGCTTTGGTTCTCATAAGCTAGATATCTTGTGTTTCCTCATATAAAATATTCTTATTAATCTCATGGAAGTTTTATACTAGCTTTTGGATGACAATCAAGTTCAGAATCAGTATTATCAATCTTTGGACGACAACCGAGTTCAGAATTGGTATCTTTAAAATATTTTATTGATCTTTGGATGAAAACCAAGTTCAAAATCAATTCAATCAGTTTAGTTTGATCAAGTGCAAGACTGATCTCATCAACATTTCGTTCGACAACCAAGAATAGAATTCTCAATCTTTCTGAAGTCAAAATCAAAAAATTTCTTTGAATCAATGCGCTGCTCACACATCAATTCAAAGAGGGGCAAATGTAACCACCTGAATTTGGTCTACTCCAACTATGGACCCTATTTTCCCTAAGTTTTATCATACCCCCAATTATGTCCAAACAACCCTGCTATTGCTTGCATAATTCTTTTGAAATCAATTTAATCTCCTAAAGTGATCAAATCACGAAATTATTTACTTTTAGCCAAAATCAAAATCAATCAAATACATGGCTAAAAATAATTAATTTGCTAGGAATTAAATAAATCCCTAAATCAATTATCCACTTGAAAATAACTCATTCCCCTGGCCTCTTTAATTTAATTAAAATGGTTATATTCCCCTTAATTATTAAAAAGCAATAAAATGCTTAAATAATTAATTTCTATATTTTAAATGAATTAAATAAGTTTAATTCATTTCATTTATATTCCCTTAAACCCCAACCTAACCTATCTCAACTACTTCTACCTTGGGTTCTAACCCATCTCAACCCATTCCACCCTTGCTAATCTAATCCTAGTTCTAATTATATCCTAACCCACCTCCTAATGTTGTCACATTTCATTAAGGAATGATTAACACCCACTTGAGAAAGTCAACTTTCTCAAGCATGACTTCTGTAAAGACCAACTTGCCAAGCTGAATCTTACACCCTCCCATGCCTCTTAAATGAATGCCATTAATAAACCCTTAATGGATATCCCCTCATGCCCATCCCTCATTAATTCCCAAGGCATTAATGGCTCTTACATCTCATTAATGACCTTAGGGGCTCCATTAATGAACCTCTCTCTCTCTCTCTCTCTCTCTCTCTCTCTCTCATTCCTCTATAAATTGAAGGGATTTAGAGCTCATAATAAGCCTCAAATTTTGAATTGTGGTGTTTTAATGCCAAGAGTTTGAAGGGATATCAAAGCATTTTTATGCTACCCATTCCTTCCTAGCTTCATACACACTCCATTAGTCACTTTCCCATATGTTTATGATACTCATTTTAGACTAATATGCATGCTAAATAGTTGAATAGTTGTTTTTAAAGCAAATCTTTCATGCTAGGTTGTTTATGTCACTGGTATTTAGCATAATCTGAGAGCTTTTATGTTATTTTCTACACTCATCCTAGCTAGAAAGCAATAAGTCAAAGTTATGGTTTATATGTTCATTAACCCTTGTTTCTCACTAATAGAATGACTTATTGAAGTGTTGTGTTGTAGATAACAGGTGCACAAATATACACACACACCTCTACCTTCAACTACACAAGGTGTGTCATTACCCATTCTTACTGATCCACCATTATAGTATTCAAAAGTCTTAAACTTTTGTTTATCACTGGTTATGTGGTTAGTGCAGCCACTATCTATGATCCAGACATCATTTTTACCAACTTTAGATATGAGTGTAGTTTCTACATACCTTTCTTCATCATCATCTGAATCATCTTTTATTGCCACAAACACCATCTCGATGTCTTCATCAGATTCGGTGTCAGTATCATCATCTTGGCATTTAGCTAGGTAACTAGCCTTATTTCCTTTGTCCTTGCAGTCTCAAGTATCTCTTCTTTCTAATTGTCAGTTGCTTCTGTAATCACCTTTGTCATACTTCTTTTCAAATGACATGTCATTACTTTTGTCATCTTTTCTTCTGTTAGGACATCTTGTAGAAAAGTGTCCAATCTCTTTACAATTAAAACAAAAAAGTGGTAATTTACCTTTGTATTTACCTTTTCCTCTCTGCATTCTTCTAGCCATAAGTACTTCAATTTCATCAAGATCTTCTTCTTCACTTTCACTATCACTATCTTTTCTCATAGTGTGTTTATGACTTGATTTACTTATTATCAAAGAAGGTTTGAATGCAGACTCTATGTTTGGTAAGACACTATTATCAAAGTTATTCATCTCAAATGAAATCAGTCTTCCAATCAAACGGTCTAGAGTAACATTGCTATTTTCTACTGCTCTCATTTCTTGTATGGAAGATACTCTAATAGCATAAGTAGGTAGTAAGGTTCTTAGAATTTTACTTACAACCGTATCTTCTTCTAGTATACCTCCAACTCCTTGGATAGCATTGATTACCTCTTTGATTCTTGTGTTGTACTATGTGATTTTTTCACCTTCTTTCATTTTGAGATCATCAAAATTTCCTCAAAGGCTTTCTTCCTTGGCTCTCAAAACATTCTTGTCACCACCATGTACAAGCACCAATTTATCCCACATCTGCTTTGCAGTCTTGCATGTTTTGACATCTTCAAATTCAACATCGGAGAGTGAGGAAGCAATCTCTATCATCATGAAATTGTGTTCATAATTCTCTCTCATTTGTTCAACTGTGGGTGCTCCTGTGGGAAACACATTCAGTATCTAAGTATTGAGTAACAACATTTCCAATACCTGATAAGTGGAGTCTTATTCTACTTTTCCATGAAGAGAAATTGTCTTTGTTCAACTTGGGCACATCTCGTCTGTTCATCTTGTGATCTTTGGCTTAGGTCTTGAAACCTTCCTTCTAAGCACACAAGCTATAACACCAATCGTTAGTAATTACTGAGAGGGCGGGGTACATCAGTGGCCTCAAAACTTAGTCCTTAAATCAACCCTAAAAATTATTACCATTTTTAAGCCTCTATTTATTCTCAATCCTACAAGATGAATTCCTTGAAATACTTATAAAAATTTACTAATTTTCGGAATGCTTTGTAAACCTATATTTTGTATGTTTATCAATAAGCAATCTTTCATTTACCGAAACACAGTAAATAGCTAGAGTATACCGATCAATCCATAATTGCATATGTGAAATGTAAAATAGTAAAGTAATGAAACATAAACATATAACACATGGATTTTTAATGTGGAAACCTTGTTAAGTGAAAAACCATTGGGACTGGTACCCCAAATTTTCACTCTTCTTAAGTGAGCTCAATTAAGAGCCAACCCTGTTAAAGATTACAAACACACTGTTAGGTCTGACCTTTTTAGAGGATTTAAAAGATAGTTTGTCACCTAGTATCTGCCATCTAATGCTACCATCCTTGATCAAACACTCACTTGTCCTGTCAATAGGTATCGAGTATATCCAATGCTACTTTCTATGTTCAAAATTTTTGATACTCCTTGGAATGTATCTCAATTACAAATGACTTTTAAGTCCTACTCGGTTAAGGGACTAGATGCTTCAGTGGTTAAACTGAAACATTAAAGTGATATGTTCAAACATACAACTTGAATTGTAGATTTTCAGATCTATTGTAAGTACATTACCTCTCTAAACAATATAATCAATTCAATACCTTTGCTCCACACTATTCTTCTCTGTGATGTTGTTTCACTATTCATCAGTGTCTACAGAATCTAGCTCTTTCCTTAGCTTGTTGATCAGGTCTGAATGAAGAATTTCTTCTCCTTCAGAATCTCTATAGAATATATTCTCTCTTCTCTTGTTCACACCACAAAATTCATAATAAATTGGGTTTGTCTCTTTATAGACATGTTTCACCATTTCTTGGCTTTCTTGATTCTTGGCGTAATCCACAATTATTGCCAATTAGATTTAAAGAAAACTCCAGTTTTATCTCAAAGAGATCTTCTTGCCAGTTAGAAAAAGCAACTTTAAATCCATTACTTATCCTTGGATTTATCTTGTCGATTAAAATAATGATAAGTATTAGTTAAGTCTATTTATAGCTCTTGACAGCTAAGCATTTTTTCATTTTTGAACTCTCTATTCTGTCAGTCAACACTTTAGTTTGTCATCGGTGATAACTGTCTGTTCCATTGGTATGACTTCAGTTGTTTTGGGATCTCTGTCTGTTGGGAAAAACTATATTTCTTTCTGTCAGGTTACTCAGTGCTTTTCTTGTCATGCAACACTATGACTTTGCTCATTGTTAATGTTGTGCATTTTCTCATCGGGTAACACTGTGACTTTTTTCTTTTATTCTGACCATCGGTGTGCACTCTGTCAGTGTATACAGTCACTTTATGAATACTTGACTTATATGCATTACTGATAGCATAGTCTTTGATTCATCAGTTTTTTTCAAGTCTTTGGTAGTATGTCCATGACCATACAGATTATATCAAGTTGACATCATTGACAATACAATACATTAACTAATTTAATGTCTTGCATGATCATCAACTTAACATCTTCAAACATTCAATTAGTTATAGTTCATCAATATAGATTCCCTATACCAAGAATAGATGATCTATTAGACCAACTTGGAGGAGCATGTTATTTTTCCAAGATAGACCTAAAATAAGGCTATCATCAAATAAGGATAAGGCCTGGAGATGAGTGGAAAACTTCATTTCAAACCACTGAGGGATTATATGAATTTCTTCTCATGCCATTTGGTCTTAGTAATGCTTCTAGAACTTTCATGAGGCTAATGAATGAAGTGCTTCATGATTTCATAAGAAATTTTGTAGCAGTCTACTTGGATGAAATTTTGATCTTTAGTAGCACCAAAGAAGAACATATGAGACACTTGGAACTAGTCCTCCAAATACTACATGAGAAGAAATTGTCTATCAACCTAGAAAAATGTGCATTCATGCAACAAGAGTTGACATTCTTGGGTTTTGTCATCTCAAAGGGCACCTTGAAAATGGATCCTGAAAAGGTGGAGTCTATTATCAGTTGGCCAACACCAAAGATACCCAGAGAAGTCAGGAGCTTTCATGGATTGGCTACCTTTTATAGGAAGTTTTTCAAAAAATTTAGTCACATTTGTGCACCCTTACTTGATAGCATCAAGGGTGGTAGTAAACAAAAATTCCAGTGGACAACCCAGGAAGATAAAGCTTTTGAGTATTTGAAGGGGAGACTAGCACAATATCCAATTTTGGCACTACCTACCTTCAAAACATTGTTCACAATGGAAACAGATGCTAGTAATCTATCCATAGGTGCAATCCTTAGCCAAGATAGAAGACCAGTGGCTTTCTTCTTTGAAAATTTGAATGAAGCCAAGAAAAAGTACAGTACATATGACTTGGAACTTTATGCTAGGGTTCAAACCCTCAAGAAAAGGAGGAACTATTTGCTACCAAAGGAATTTATTATTTTTATAGATAATCATGCCTTAAGTTTTATTAATATTCAAGACAAGTTAAGTTCCAGGCACATGAATTGGGTTGAACAACTTGTTACCCAAATTTTCCTCATCTGGTAAAACTAGCTAAAGGTGGAGTAAAATGAGGCTCCCATGAGGGTTTAGCCTAGCCTGTGAAAGACCTTAGGTTTGTAGTTTTGGTCATGTCCTCTGCATATCTTTTCAGTTCCTTGTTTTGTCTTTTCCATGCAAATAACCTAAGTATGAAAATCCTAAGCGTCATGGTAAACCCTAGCTTGGTCATTTCTCACTCTATTTTCCCATTACCTTTTCAGGTCACTTAGGCTCCTTGAAAGTTCCATGTGCACTTTTTTGCATTAGCTTTGGTCTCTGAGTCGTATAAGGAAAAAGGCATATTCTATTTTATCTAGCAATCCCGAGATTCCCCTTTTAGTCGCATAGTCTCCCAATGTAAAACAAGGTTAATAAAGTATCATGAGATACTGTGACTAAGTGTTTTCTCAACCCATGAATGTAGCTTGAGTAAAAGTTGGATAAGGTTAAGTCCTTTTTAGTCGAGAGATCTCGTGATTAACTGCAGGGGTAAGAATCCTTTATGAGACTTTGAGATTACTCAATCATTAAGTCTCCAGTTTCTCCGTGGTTAGGAGCAGGTTGAGTTGAGGTCAGTTTTGATATAGGCGATAGTGGTGACAAATCAATGGTAAACTAATGATAGGGGAATGCATGTCTTGACGGGCCAGTGTTTCAAACTCCTCCAGTCTCCAAGTATCATAACCATGATAGGATATTCCATTTTGTTTTGCGACTATGAAATTACCTTTATCGCTAGGTCTCTGAAAGGATGCAGAGTTAATAAATGGATAAGGAGATTGTGAGACTACATTGTTGCCGAGTCTTGTGATATAACTAAGGTTAAAGGGAACAATTGGGAGATTTAGTGACAAGGAAGGAAAGGTGACCCAAGATTATAACATGAAGCCCAGGTAGAGTAAAGTCATCTATGGCTACATTTCAAAGTAAAGTCAGATTTTGATCTCAACCATCGATGCAAATATCCGTGCCAGCTGTCACCATTGTTATACAAATATTTAAAAAATTCAAATATCTTTGTAGATTAGATTTAAACAGTTATGGAAGATCCGACTAGCAGAGGATTAGATGGATAAGGGACAACCCTTCAGGAGGAATAGGGGGCTGAGTTAGCTTTTCTAAAGGGGAAATCTAATTTCTAGAAATATTCTCTACAAATAGTATGGCCAATTTGACCCAAGATGGGTTTCCTAATTAGGACCTCATTCCATGTATTTTTGACTGGTCTTCTTTCATATCATATCCACCAAACTTTTCTTGAGATTTTCATTTATAGAAAGCTACTTTTCAAAATATAGATCTGATCTTCAGTAGAGAATTCCAAAATTTCTTCTAGCAGATTGGACAATTAGGGTTTCAGTTATCCAAAGAAAAACATATTATAATGTAAACCTAATCATTTTTGGGGACTCCAAGCATGCGCGTTGGGGAGTATATATCAGTTTTGAGAGCTTTAGAGCTCAAAGTTTTCCCGACTTGGAAATTATCCGTGGCATTCTTTCTTCCCTCTAATTTTTGTAGTTTGTAATCTTTCATTGATGTTTTTATATTGCAAAAGCTTTTTGTGACATTTTTTTATCCCTGGGCTTTCTTGTCTGAATATCTCTTACTAAATTAGAGTATATTGAGTGATTTCTAGTGAAACATTGGAATCTTTGAGCCCTCTTTCTTTTGCAATAGTGTGTACTACTGTGGATGATTTGATTTAGATGAGTTTGTGGATATTCTATAGTTCCCTGTCATTTTGTCTCATTCCTATGCTGAATTGGAAAAGTAGATGACTGCTTGCAGGTCATAGTCTGTGTCTACTTATAGTAAATATGCTATTATTTGTGAAATCATTTCTTTCCCTGAATAGCCTTTGTTTGTCTCGGGCCTCTCTATGATATATTTATGCAAGCCTATCTAGGAAGTTTTGTTCTTTTGTTCCAAGGTTTTCATACTGATATTAGTCAATGTATTATGATTTAGGTCACCTTCAGTGTATCACCTAGTAGGATAATTTTCTTTCAGTCATTTCCCTTTCATGCATTCCTTCTATCCCTTTTCCCTCAAGAATTTACTTTCCTATTAAGAAGCAAATTTGGATGACATGTCAAGAGGAATCAGACTATAATCCAGAGGTCTCATCTTGGTTAATAAAAGGTCCCACAACCTTGAGATGATTCCCATGTTACTCTAAATTATGAAGACTACAAGAGCTTGGATAAAGGGTGCAAATCTAGGTGTTTAACAGTTCTGGCATGCACGAAGGGACTCCATAAAGAATTTTATCTTGCAAGTCATGCTATCATTGATATGCTGATGAAATGATTTAGACCTAGAAGAGGTCATTTTTCTACATATCTGGTGACTCTGTAGGTCTACTGGTTTCAAAGATCAAAGTGCTGGTATGTTCCAAGTTTTAACATATTTTTCAAAGTTACAGCTAACTATAAGTAGACATGTCAGGCTGCTATGAGCATTTAGGTTACTCTCCTTCTTATTATAATAATAATATGTCATGGGCTAGTCATCTACCAAATCCCTCCAAGGCCTACTTTTACCCCAAGCTTCCATACTATGCAAGGCCATCAATATATACAACATGCCTCAGATGATTATGCTCTTGTCATAGATTATGAGAAAGCCCTCCAAAGAGAAAACCATGGGCACTAAAGGCACAACAAGAGATGTTGATACATAGGCAATTGGCCCACCATGCTTACCTCCCANTCCCCCCCCCCCCCCCCCCCCCCCCCATTTTTCAGCCCATTAGATAGTAGCCTCATATCTCAGAGGTTATGAGAGAACAAGGAAAGATAAAAGCTAAAGTGCTTGACATGATCAAGAAAATATCTGAGATAAAGAATTCATAGAAAGATATGGAAACTCAAGCCTATGAGCATCAAGATATGGAAACTCATGAAAGTTTTGAAGGGTTTACCCCCTACCATGAAGTGATCACCTTGCAAACATGTGCCCCTAGGATTGGGATGCTTCATGGGCAGCAATTTGAAGGCAAGCTCAATTGCCAAGCTGAAGTTATTTCAGCAAAATTGAAAGCTCAAATTGCTAAAAGGGAAGCCCTTGGGCCTGAGATTCCAAAAGGGGGGTATCATTTTTTCCCACACCCTACACATGAGGAACCTGCAAGGCATTTACTTCTGAGCTTCAAGGAGCTTCTTGAAGCACAAAAGACAACAGAGCACTTGTAGCTGCCTCTGGAACATCAGCAGCCTAGAGAAGTGGTTGCAACAAGGGTGGAGCAGCACCAAAGTGGTGTAGGATTTGACTTACCAAGAGTTAGAGAAAATATGCCTTCTATTTCTTCCCTTTAAACCCTCCAACTACGTATTCCAAGTTTTAAGGTGAAGATTGCTGCTCAGGTAACTATGATAAAATATTAGTGCACTAATCAATCAGGGCACTTTGTCCAAAGAAATGATTCCCCCCAAGATGCCTCTATTGTCTCTCAGGGTGATGAATCTCTATGGAAATGTCCATCGCTGCCTCCTGGTTGTCAAATTCCAAGCCTTTGCAAGGATACTAGCTCAGTATCAAGGCAGGAGCTTGTGGTTAATGAGCTTCTATGTGATGATGCATAAGAGATGAGGTCAAATACTTCAGAGCTCAATAAGGACTGTGATGAGCTTGGATAGAAGGCCAAGAAGATGGGAATAGATATTCAAGCTGATACCTTGGTGAACCTATTAGAGGGGTTGCCCATCTTTGTTGATAAGGCAGTAGAAACTATGTTATTTCTTATGACAAAAAATCAGTAAGGAGAAAGGATGCAGCTTCAGCAGATGATGGATGACAAAGAGGATGATATGACCTTGTTCGATGAGCTGCCTAATTTTATTGAGTGGGATGATGAATTTATCTCCATAACTACACCTGCAACTTAATAGAAATAAGAGGAGAACATCAGCAAAGGCTTGGAAGAGTGTGATTTTTCAGAGATTATAGGGATTTTTTGCAAAGGGATAAATGATGAACCCTTATTTTTTGGAGTAGAGGTTCAGAGTTGTGTGTCTACTATAGAAGATCCATTTTTGGATTACTCCCTTTCAAAGAATCAGTCACCTAAGCAAAATTTGGAGCTAATTTCAGATCTTCAGGATCTTGACAGCCTTGATGAGCTTTTGGCCGGTTTAAAGGAAGGAGATGACAACCTTTTGACCATTAAAGAGGAGATGACATGGCTTTCCATAGTGAAAGAGGACAACCATGAAAAGAAGGAAGATGCCATTGAGAAGGTTTATACCTTCAAAATCTCAAGGGGTTTCCCTATCAGATACCTAGCCTAAATGGAGTTTTTTGAGGTACCATCACATGATCAGATTGAGGTAAGTGAATCTGATCTCACTTTTGTAGATGAAATTTATTATTTTTTGACAAATCTATACATGCCTCATATACTTGTAATTGTCCTTATGCCTGTACTACAAAAAATTTTATTCAGAAAAGGAAGTTACTTTAGCAGTCTAGTAAATGGTTTTGTTTAACCAAGTGTGTTCCATTGGTTAGCCTAGGATAGGTTACATTTCCTGCTTTCTTTCAAAGCTTTCTAGTCTAACTTCTCAGCTTTTCAAGAAGTGCCCATGCACATAAGTTTTGTTTCAGATTTGTTTCTATGTTAGAGGTAAGTTTTTGTTCACAGAGATGACTTCATGCCCAATGGAATGTTTAAGAGGCTATTGGTTCTCAATGTCTAGTAGGCTGACATCCCATAGAAATCGCCAAGAATGTTACCCAAATTTTCCTCATCTGGTAAAATTGGCTATAGGTGGAGTAAAATTAGGTTCCCACGAGGGTTGAGCCTAGCCTGTGAAAGACCTTAGGTTTATGGTTTTAGTCATGTCCTCTGCATATCTTTTTCGTTCCCTATTTTGCCTTGTGCATGCAAATAACCTAAGTATGAAAATCCTAAGAATTATGGTAAACCCTAGCTCGGCCATTTCTCACTCTATTTTCCCATTACCTTTCTAGGTCACTTAGGCTCCTTAAAAGTTCCATGTGTGATTTTTAGCATTACCTTTAGTCTCTGAGTCACATAAGGAAAAAGGCATATTCTATTTTATCCGGTGACCCTAAGATTTCCCTTTTAGTCACGTAGTCTCTCAATGTAAACCAAGGTTAATAAAGTATCATGAGATACAGTGACTAGGTGTTTTCTCAACCCATGAATGTAGCTTGAGTAAAAGCAGGATAAGGTTAAGTCCTTTTTAGTCGAGAGGTCTTGTGATTAACTTCAAGGGTCAAAATCCTTTATGAGACTTTGAGATTACTCAATAGTTAAGTCTCCATTTTCTTTGTGATTAGGAGCGGGTTGAGTTGAGGTTAGTGTGTATATAGGAGATAGTGGTGACAAGGCAATGGTAAACTAATGATAGGGGAACATGTGTCTTGATGGGCCCATGTTTCATGCTCCTCCAGTCTCCATGTCTTGTAACCACGACAGGATATTGCATTTTGTTTTGCAACTATGAAATCACCTTTGTCGCTAGGTCTTTAAAAGGATGTAGAGTTAATAAAATGATAAGGAGATTGTGAGACTACATTGTCGCTAAGTCTCATGATATAACTAAGGTTAAAGGGAATAGTTGGGAGATTTAGCGATAAGGAAGGAAAGGTGACCCAAGATTATAACATGAATCCCAGGTAGGGTAAAGTCATCTGTGGCTACGTTTCAAAGTAAAGTCATATTTTGATCTTAGCTGTCAATGTAGATATCTGCACCAGCTGTGACCATTGTCATACAAATATTTAAAAAATCAAATATCTTTGCAGATCAGATTTAAACAGTTATGGAAAAGCTGACTGGCAGAGGATTAGATGGATAAGGGATGACCCTTCAGGAGGAATAGGGGGCTGAGTCATCTTTTCTGAAGGGGCAATCTAATTTCTGGCAATATTCTCTACAAATAGTATGGCTGATTTGACCCAAGATGGGTTTCCTAATTAGGACCTCATTACATGTATTTTTGAATGGTCTTCTTTCATATCAGATCCACCAACCTTTTCTAGACATTTTCATTTATAGCAAGCTACTTTTCAAAAGATAGATCTAATCTTCAGTAGAGAATTCTAGAATTTCTTCTAGCATATTGGACAGTTAGGGTTTTAGTTATCCAAAGAAAAACATATTATAATGTAACCCTAATCATTTTTTGGGGACTCCAAGCCTGCGTGCTGGGGAGTATATATATTAGTTTTGAGAGATTTAGAGCCCAGAGTTTTCCTGACTTGGAAATTATCTGTGGCATTCTTTCTGCCCTCTGATTTCTATAGTTTGTAATCTTTCATTGATGTTTAGATATTGCAAAGGCTTTTTGTGACATGTTTTCTATCCCTGGGCTTTCTTGTCTGAATCTCTCTTACTAAATTAGAGTATATTGAGTGATTTCTAGTAAAACATTGGAATCTTTGAGCCCTCTTTCTTTTGCAATAGTGTGTACTACTATGGATGATTTTATTTAGATGAGTTTGTGGATATTCTACAGTCCTCTATCATTTTGTCTCATTCATGTGCCAATTTGCAAAATTTGATTTCTTCTTGCAGGTCATAATCTTTGTCTACTTATAGTAAACATGTTATTGTTTCTGAAATCATTTCTTTCCCTGAATAGCCTCTGTTTGTCTCAGGCCTCTCTATGAAATATTCATGCAATCCTATCTAGGAAGTTGTGCTCTTTTGTTCCAAGGTTTTCATGTTGAGATTAGTCAATGTATTATTACTTAGGTCACCTTCGGTGTATCACCTAGTAGGATAATTTTATTTCTGTCATTTCCCTTTCATGCATTCCTTCTATCCCTTTTCCCTCAAGAATTTACTTTCCTGTTAAGAAGCATATTTGGGTGACATATCAAGAGGAACCAGCCTAGAATCTGGAGGTCTCGTCTTAGTTAGCAAAAGGTCACATAACCTTGAGATGATTCCCATGTTACACTAGATTACCAAGACTACGAGAGCTTGGATAAAGGGTGCAAATCTAGGTGTCTAACACAACTACAAGCATTCACATTCTCTATAAAGCATAAGAAAGGAACTTCAAACAAATTTTACAGATGCTCTTAGTAGAAGAGTGATTTTCATTGATGAAGTGCAGGTTCAAAGCATGAGTATTGATGCCCTCAAGCACCTATACAAGGATGATTCAAACTTTGGTGATGTCTACAAGGTTTTCTCTACTGTCTCAGATGCATATAACACTACTTATTCAAAAAATTTAATGTATAATGGTGTTTTGTTCAAAGGGGTCAACTCTATATTCCTAAATTCTCCATGAGAGAAAATATTACCATAGAAAAGAGTTGTGGCACACTAGGTGTTCATTTTGGGATTGATAAGACACTTGAACTCATCAAGAGAAACTATCATTGGCCTAAACTCCTCACTGATGTCTGAAAGTTTGTTGAGACTTGCATAATCTGCCAAAGGGATAAAGGAGTTAGGAAAAATCAAGGTCTCTATCAAGAACTCATAATTACAACAAAGCCATGGGACAATGTGAGCATGGACTTTGTCCTAGGACTTCAAAGAACTAAATAGGGATTTGATATCATCTTTGTTATAGTTGACAGATTTAGCAAAATGGCTCACTTTATTCCTTGTAAAGTTTCTAATGATGCTTCTCATATTGCTAACTATTTCTTTAAGGAGGTGGTTAGGATTCATGGATTTCCATCATCCATTATCTCAGATAGAGATATGAAATTCCAAGGGAATTTTTGTAGAACCCTTTGGAAAAAGTTGGGAACAAACTTGTCATTCAGTTATGCATACCATCCACAAACAGATGGGAAGACTGAAGTTGTAAATGGGCCCTTAGAAAACCTTCTAAGGTGTCTAACAAAAAAATATGGAAAAACTTGGGATGCTATCTTTCATCAAGAAGAATTTGCTTTCAATGAATCAGTAAACAGGTCAACGGGAAAGACACCATTACAAGTGAACTATGGAATACATCCACAAGGAGTCATGAAGTTGATAGACTTACCAAATGGCTCTAAAGTCAGTGCACAGAGTGAAGAGATGTCTACATGGATCAAATAGATTCATGATCAAGTCAAAGATACATCAAATCATAATATTGCAAAGTAAAAGGAACAGGCAGATAAAAAGAATTGACATGTGACTTTCAAAGAAGGAGATCAAGTATGGGAATATTTGAACAAGGCAAGGCTACCTAGGGGGTACACAAAGTTGTAGATGAGAAATATTGGTCCCTGTCAAATACCTTAGAAATTTGGGGACAATGCTTATGAAATTTCTTTACCCTCAACAATTTCTATTTATCCTATCTTTAACATTTGTGATCTCACTTCTTTTAAAGGTGATGCAGGATCTAATAATTCTTTGTAGGATACTGAAGATACATAGGCTGAATGTATCAAGGATTTACCACCTAGCCAACCACTTTAGTTGGAAAACATTCTTGACTCCAAAGTTGTCAAGAAAACTAGGAAGAAGACCTACAAAGACTACTTGGTTAAATGGAAGGGGCTACCTGACATTGATTGCACATGGATGGGTGAAGAGTGTATTAAAAAGCATGGAACTTCTATTACACAATTGCTCTCAACTGGAACTTGAGTTTTCAAAACAAGGGAGTATGGTTTAGGAGAACCTCCCTCCTCTCTTCAACAAAAATATCCTTCTAAGGTCTTCAGAGGATTCACCCAAGGGCCTCCATGCCTATGGGTCTTTAAGAACTTTTCAAACATTGATAATAAGCCAATTTCTAAGGCCTAGTCACCCTTGGTGTCTTTATAAACCTTGGGCTTTGACTATGGTCAATTGGCATGATTTTTGTTTAGATTAGTCTAGGTAGGCTCTTAGAATTTTTTATTATGTTTCAAGTCAATAATGATCTCTAGAATCTTAGACTTAGGTCCTATTAGGGAAAAAGTGCACTTTTGCACTAGTTGCACAAAGCAAGAAAAGTTGTTAAGCAAATTTTGAAAAAATTTGCTAAATCTAATGTAATTTCCTCCAAACGGTCACAACATTAAAAAATTGGTTGGATACATTGGAGAAGGTCTTCATAATCCTTTTCATGCGAGTGGAAGATAGGATGAAGTAAGTTTGAATTTGAGAACCAATAAAATTCCTTATTTTCCCTAACCCCTGTCTGCAAATTGAACGTGTATGGTCTGGTAGAAATTGGAATAAGAAAATGAGTGGATGAATTGAAATCTTGGATGAGTTAAGGAATATATGAAATTGGTTTGAAGTGTTTCTAAGATCAGAATCAAAAGTTATTAACAAATCTCTCTCTGGTGCACAGAAACCCTTCCTTGAAAGATAATTTTCAGAGATCATTCCCTAACTTGCCTTTCCACTGTGGGAATTCCTTGTATCTCAAGGAAATTCAATTAGGGTCAATTTTATATCAGATTTAAGAATATTGGGAGTAAGGGAATGGATCTACTATTTTTACTTGCAAGCCCTAGGCCAAGCATCTCTATGTGCTTGGTTCAATCCAGAGAAGAATGAAATAGAAGAAGCACTTCAGGGGTGGGAGAACTCAATTTAATGGGGGATTTTGGTCTATAAGGGATAAATTTAAACATTCCAAGTGGTGGATTTTTGAAAGATTTCTACTGGTGAATACTTCTAGAACAAATCAACCCTTTTAGGCCTAATTAGGTCTATTGCAACAACAAGTGTTCGGTGTCTTCCTTTGTGTTTGGGAGTCTATTCTTTTGGGTTTTGATATAAATATATAAAGGGTGTCTAGATATAATATTTTTTTGAGAGGTCCTTTGGGAAGTATTTAAACTAAGTCCTAAAAACTCGCTCAATAGGGCTACAAGCTAGGAAGGCTTGTAAGCCAGAATTGCAGTCTAAGTTCTTAGACTCTTTAAAGGGAAAAAAATCATTTCTTTTAGAGATCAATGGATTTTATGGAACCTTTCCATCCCAAGTCAAACACTTAGGTTCCCATTTGTGTCAAAAGGAGGTAATAGTCAGTTCCTATTGAAGTAGACTTGGTATCTTCTAGGAGGATAGTGTATTTGATGATTGTTTGCAGGATCTTTTGAAGGTATAAAGCACTCTCTTGATCCAATTTGGGTGTAAATAGGACACCTAAGGTCACACCACATCAAATTTTCCTAAATAGAGGAGAGATCTTCATCAGGCATCCTTGTCATTTTTCTTGAGCTTTGCCTTTTGCTCAATCTAATATGGATGCAATTGCCTCAAAATAGGTCCCTCTCCCTCAAATTCATCTTTCTTGGGATTTTATTTGTTATTAGAAGCTTTTTTTCTCAAGGATCCAAGATCACCAAACAAATCTTCATCCAAACCCTTGACCTCCTCATTTAGACTTTTGTCCTTAAGCTCATTTATCTTTGTTTCTTTTAAGAGTTCTTCTCTCTCAAATAACAAGTCAAATAACTCCTTCTCACACTTCTTTATTGTATTTTCTATTTCTAATTCCTTCTCACACTTCTTTCTTCTCAAGGCTAGAACCTCATCATGCAATTTTTCATTATCATAGGATAAAATTTCAGCAGCAGACATTTCTCCCAGTTGGTCTATTGTCTCTTCTCTAGGGAAAAAACTTGCATCTGTCATTTCTCTATCCCTGAAAGGATCAAAAGTTGTATCAGCTACATAAGGGCCAACTGGCCTTGAATGCTCAACACCTTTAGAAGAAGATGACGCTTTCTAAGGGGCAGGGGTTGGTATTCTCCTTTTAGATACTTTGGGGGAGTTATGGTCAAACCCACCTCTCATAGACCATTTTTCTCTACTAGGTGTATGGAGCTCTTCCCCTAAGTCAATTTTAGGGTTAATTTTATAATAGGACATGGTATCCCTTTGTTGACTCATTGTAAATCTGACAAGAACTTTACAATTTCAATATGCTAACCAACACTGGAATGCACAAAGCATAGAGTCGCCATGCACAACAAGTATGGGAATTTTTTTTTACAAACTAATGAAGAAATGGATCAATATAAAATTTGTTACTATGAAATTTGAAATCCTATTTCTACAATCGAATTCTCCCCAGTAGAGTTTCCATTTTGTTAGAGCTTTCTTCTTGCAGAATCTTAATAAGCATCAATTCTTGACTCTATGATTCCCAAGACTTGATTCAAACAAGGAAAATTCTAATTTATGAGCATTTGATCCTCCTTCTTCTTTGAGCTCCAAAAAGTCAGGTGGGTGTACCTCTCTTGTTTTACTACTTCTCAATAAATTACATAGTGGATCAAGGTTTCACACTGATTTGTTAATGGCATTTTCTCTAACAATTGGTAACAAATACTACAGATGCTAATCACTAGTCTTATATAGAACTTTAAAAACCAAAGGATGCACTTGACAATAGAAAATACAAGTGTGATAAGGATTCTCATCCTTCTTCTCTTCGATCTTCTAGCTCAGGTAGGATGACCTAATGATTCACTCTTCAAGGAATCAACAAAATTACTTTTATTCTTTAATACAAATGATAAAAAACTATGTTCTTAAACAAAAAATAAAAAGATTGTTTACAATTTATGATTTGATGATGATAACTACTATTCAAATCTAGACCAGTGCCTAATCTAGGGCAAAGATTCAAATTAAAAAAACACTACAAAAACCTTCTAATGAAAACACACTTAGAACCTAGATGAAATGCATTAAAAGTCATCTTTTCATTCCCATATCTATGTATCAAATTTTTATGAAAATACTTAATCCTCTAAAATTACCCTTAAGAATTACCACTCCCTTGGAAGAAACTTAAGAAAAATCCCACATCTACCTTGTAGACAGTATATTAAACTTTCCCTACAAATTTCACACACAAGAATTCAGATATAAATACATGAAGACATCATAGATATGAAAGAAGAACTCCATTGTATTTTATTAAAATATCTCTATTTCAGTACAGTCAAAATGGCAAAAAGTTTTAAAACTAGACAAAAAATTAGAAAACTGCTTCTCAGTTGTGAATTCACCATCCTTAACAAAAAATTACAACTTTCTATATATAGTACACACTAGTCATCTTGGAATCCTGAAAGAAACAGGATGAAACAAGCTTTGGATGGCAAAGATCTTCAGCAGATGATTTGCAATCATCTTGGATCTTTTGCAGTTGTCACCTTTGTCCATAAATTTTCAAGGTAACTTCTAAAAGTTGTTATGAGACATAGTGACTGCAAATATAGGCCTACTTACACTAGTATTGATGATAATTACCCTCCCTATGCTCATGGATCAAGTGAAAAGTGTCATTCACTCGTCATCTATTACATACAGGTCTATTATTCTGGGATTCTTCTTATTGGGCTTGGTGTTGTTATCTCAAAGTGTGACCCCATCCTCTGTTGGCCAATTGAAATTGTTTATTACCTACAAGTGATTCATTTTTCTTTCCCATCAAGCATTATTGATAGTCCTTACATCTATAAAAAACTTGACAAATTCTATTTAAGCTTTGAATACTTCATCTAGGGCTCTGTTGAATCTGTCCATATAAAGAACATTGTCCTCTTCTAGGAAGAACTATTTTGTAGGCAGCAAGGTGTCAAATCCTCCCTTCCATTCCTCAATTTCTTTCAACTCATCATTCTCTTTTCTGATAGGAGGGATGAACTTGTTAAAGTCAGGACCAAACATGATTAGCCTTGATTGCACTTGATTGCCCTTCCCCTTAAAAAAGGATAAAGATGTGCCAATCTTCTCTATCATTTATCTTACCTGACATACTGATTCTTGAAGGTCTGCTCTGTGGGTTTGGAATGCCTCTAGCCTCCCAAACAAGGATCCTCTCCTTGACCATACACTGAACAATGGTTTTAGATTTTTGATTTGGTCCTTTACTTGCATTTCCATATCAAGAAATTTCATATATGCCTTGTGTGCAACATCTACCTTGCCATTAAGTTCACTTATTCTATGTTGCAAGATGTTCAATAGTGCAAAGAGGGCAACCTCATTCCTATCCTTGTCCACTGTCTCTGTTTCTTGTGCAGGCTCTTAAGTTAAATTAGGTGTAGATACCCAAAAATGGTTTGAGCCTGGTAGTCTACGTGTTTTAACATTTTTGGGATTACAATTGAAACATTTTTTTGAAATATAATTATTCCTCTATGATTGCGCATATGATCTTTATTATATGACAACATTATGTCTTTTGTCGATAATTCAATATTGCAAAAATTTTCAATTATTTACTAATATTTCTATTCTCTTTTTCAAATTGATCATTTTCCTAATTGATTTAAATCAACCCTAAACCGATCATATTCGATCCTAAACTGATCCTATTCAATCCTAAACCATATCAAACCATCCTAAATCAATTCAAATCTATTCTATTCTATTCCTAATCATTTCAGAATCATTTTGGACTCATTTCAACCATTATGGGGCATTGTCCAAGATCATTAATGCCTAATTAAATCACTTTTCAAATTGATCAAACCCTTTTATAAATCTAATAAATCTTGTCATCATTCTATGAGTATTGTCCAAGTTCATCAATGCTTCATATTCTTTTATCATCTATTTCATAACATTGTTCAAGTTCATCGATGTTATTGTTATCAATCTATCATTATCAATTCAATAGTATTGTCCAAGTTCTTCAATGCTATTGTAGATCATCATTATTTTGGGAACATTGTCCAAGTTCATTGATGTTTCCCCATTCCTATTTTAATCCTATGGCATCATCAAAGTTCAATGATGTTATTCAATCAGTTTCAAACATCATTATTTGAGCGCATTGTCAAAGTTCATCAATGCCTCAAACCTATCATAATCCTATCAATATTATCAAAATCAATTCAATTGTACATTAATTCCTTCAAATTGATCAATAATTCACTAATTTATCCTCTTGGGATGAATGACCTAAGATTTGTCCCTATTCTTTATGAATAAATCATATCTATTCATTCTTATCCTAAGTCTTCACAATTAAGTAATTTTTAAGTAATTGATTAGCTAATTCTAGTTTATGGAATTTTATAGTTTCATAAATGCTACTTAGTTTTTGTGAGAAATATTGATTTATTAATTGAATTAATTCCTCCTAATCCCACCTAAATTTTCATGTCCCTTAAATGTGCTTCATACCCCTATTAAGGTGCTTCATGATTTCTTCCATATTTCCTTATTCATTTTGTTCCCTAATTATGCTTCCAATTCCATATTAATTTGCTTCATCCTTTTGCCTCCATTATGCATTGATTTATGCATCCTAATTCTTCAAAATTCTCTCTCATTTTCTATAAATTGATATGCAATCCTCTCATTCAAGCTGGAACCGCTATCTCCTAGTATTCTTGCTTTCAACTTTGGCTTTTCAACACTTGTGCATTTTTGTCACTGACAAAGAGAAATATAATCTTCTCTATGGAAAAGAAAGGAGAGAATTTGAGAATCACTTGAAGGGGGTTTTATGTGTTTATTGCATATTGTTTTTTAATTCCCATTTCAATGGCTCTAATGTTAGATTATATAGGTTTGCATATTATTTACAATTTTGTGGTTACCTAGATATGCATTTTCTGCCTTTTTCTGGTCTTACATTCAGTGAACCTAATGTGAATGATTTGTGCATCAAACTTGTAATAATTAATGAAAAATTTCTTCTTTCAAATTTTCCAATTGTCATAGTTTATGAAAATTTCCCTTTTGCACATCTAATTGCTAATTATGCAATTTGAGCTTTCATCTTCTATAAATTAAGCTCAATTTGTCTTCTTTTGAAGAACCACATTTTTTTGAGTATTCTTGCTTCCATTTTGATTTCATGAATAGGTTCATATTGTCACATGGGAGAAACATATCAAATTGAAAGAAGAAAGAAAAGCATTGGAGCATCTTGAGGGACTTTTTGTTTACTTTTGTTTAAATCTTTTATGCACTTTTCCTTCATAGCTTTAATGTTAGGGTAGGATTGTTATTTGTATTCTTTTATAGGTTGTGGTTGCCTTGCATGCAATTTATTTCTTATTTTTCCTCTCCTTCTATCTTACTAACATTTCTTCATCTAATTTTCTTCTTTCTGCTAACATTTATTTAGTCATTCCTCATAGTCATCTTGGTCTAGTACTCTGGTATATAAAAAACATGTGCATCCTATTGGAAAGTTGACTCCCAGGGAGTATATGACTTATTTTTTGTTTTCATTATGGCAACAAAGTCATATGAAAGTTTGACAAAAAAATATGAAGTGGAAATTGACTAAGTATAGAAGACAGGATTGAACAGTGATTTGCAGTTGATCAGTGCACCAGCGCACGTGCATATGATCACATCAGGATATGCGCATTTAGAATTAAGTTTTATGGTATGTTTTTGTGATTTCCTTACACACACATGGTCAGATATGTCAGTATGGATAAGTTATAATAAGAACACTGATACTAGCAGTTCAGAAAATAGAGTATTAAGCTGACTTCAGTTTTTGGATCAACGTATAATATTTTATTATGTAAAGGCCACGCGCCTATTATAGTATATTTGTAATCATGTCATAATTACTATTGTAAACACGCTTAAGCTGATTTGTTTGGAAG
>MU227928.1:0-18751 GCA_018584345.1 Thuja plicata
ACATTAAATTGATTAAAAGAATTATGCCAAGCAGTAACAGGGTCGTTTGGACATAACTTGAGGGCATGATCACACTTAGGGCAAATAGGGTCCATAGTTGCGACAGACCAAAATTAGGTGGTTACACCCCCAAGTGATAAATGTGATCATGTGAATCTTAGAGCAAATGAAACCTAGAATTCAATAATGCAGCTCAAAGACTTTAAGCAAGATTTTTGGATTTTTTAGAGATTTTTTAGATTTTTAGAATTTACCATCTGTCAAACAAGATCACATTGGTTTTCCCCCAATGTCTAGAAAGGTATAGGACATGAAAGATGGATTAGAAATGGAAAGGTCATGATGGATGAAATGTGCGAATGTGACCCGTAGGACTATCTCCTCAAGATTACCCAAGCTAAGGAAAAATGATATAGAAATGTGAAGCATGTTTTTGGATAAGTAATGAAAGCCAATGATGTAGGGCTAGGTAGCATGTAGGATAATGACCTGATGTAATGAAAGTGAGTGGTCCAAAAGAGTGGACATGTCAAGAATATTTTGATAACAAATGTTGCACTTTATGTCCATTTTTTATCAAGACCAATGGATCAATTTGGGTAAAATGTAGAAAAAATAGTAGGATCAGGATGAAGGGGTGATGGAAGCTATGAGGGGATGGTTTTGGGATTATGGAAAGACTACTTAGGAATAATGAAGGTGGATTTGGGATAAGAAAGATCATGATAGGGTAGCCTGGATGCAGCAAGTAAATAAGTTGATGGAAAGGATAACGGATGTCAAGATACTTGATTCTCATGGATGTGTTCAACCTTGTCAAGATCAATGAGAAAAGATAGAATATGGATGGAAGTGAGATAGGAAGATGGAGGATATCCTAGATGAAACTTTCCCCCAAGTGTAGAGTGCAAGAGGAAGGAATTACGCATGACACCTGTTTTCCAGGTTTTCATCATGGTACTTGCCCAAGGCGCCACAAGAAGTGGTTTTAACCATAGGCTAGATTTATTTATCTTTAATTTTTCTACCATGGCAATTGTTTATCAGGTTTTCACCAAGGCACTTTTCTCTTTTCAAGTTTTTTCTTTTTTTTTTGTATTTTTCAAAATTTCCCCAACATCTGGATCTTTGGAAAATGCTCTTCTGAAAGATATGCTATAATAAAACATGAATATGGCTAGGATGCTCAAAGATATTGATAATCTGATGATAAAGGACACATATGGAGGATAAGGGTAGATGGTGGTGAAGATTTTATGCCATAGATTGGAGAAGAGGGATGGAAAGATGGAAAGTATGTGTTGGATAATGAATGTGAGGATAAGAAGAAGGTATGTTTTGGATGGAAATGTTGGCAAGATCAACTTTGACACACACTTTGAAGGGTAGTGGAATGATGGAGGAACAATGGATGAAGGAGGTAAGGATGTATCTAAGATAGTGGATTTTGGGATGTAGGAACCCAAAGTGGATTTGGAGGATGGAAAATGTTTGGAAGGAGATGGAATGGAAGCCTTTGGAAGCTTGAATGTCAAGTTTGATTTTTATTTTGTGTGCAAGTATTTCAAAAGTGACTTGGGAATCCACATAGTCTTTGATTTTTATTTCTTTTGTGATGCTTTTGAATGTATTTCTTCAATGAGAGATTTAGGAACCCACATTTTGTTTGATTTTTCTTCTTTCTTGGTAGACCTTTGTGGACTTTTGGATATTTCTTTTTTCTTTTCATTCACATATCAATTAGATGGGACATGGTGATCTTTATATACACGTGGATTCTTGGATTTCTGAGTTTTATGTTGCATATCCAAATTGCTTCCAAAAGACTTGGGAATTTTGGGTGAATGGGAATAATATGGAGGGTTCATATGGATTGGTGTTTGAACATTCTTCAAAGATGTGTGCCTTTGTTGACCTTGATACATGGTAGGGTAAGTGAATGGAGAGCTAGGGATGGTAGGAATGATCGATGGAGGAATAAAGGGACCTAATATGGATGGAAGGGATGAAGACTTTAACTTTGGGACACACGAACCCAAAATGGATTTGGAGGATGGTGAAGGCATAGGGTTGCATTTTAATGGAGGAAGATAAGGTGTGAAAGGGATATCAATATCTTTGGAGTGAATTATATTGCCAAGGCTCTCACTTTCAAGATTTATCTTTTTACCAATAGGCTCAAAAATAGCTTTCATGGGAGAAACTTTGATTGGATCAACCAAGATTTGAAGGGATTTAATATCATGCAATGAATTTGGAGGAATGATAGTTTCTTGAGGTGAATATGGATAATCATGACAAGGAGTTGATGGGATACTTAAATCTTGACAAGGATATTCAGATGGTGTAGAGAGGGTGCTTTGCTCTTGATTTTCAATATGTTCATTGGAAATGATGGAAGGGATATCTTGATCTTGCTTGGGAATTGGACTAGGTATAGAGCTTGGAAGGACACTTTCTTCATGAAATGGAAGGATATCAGCTTGGAAGACATGAAAGGGTGCAAGGGGATCATCACAAGCTTCTATGGATATGGGACCTTCATGAAATATGGGAGGGGATTGTATAACATCTTGATCTTGATCTTTATTGATTCTTGTTTCTTTTCTCTTTCGATTATCCTCTTGACATGGAGCAACTTCTAAGGACAAGGTAGATGCTTGGATATGCGTGGGGAATGTTTGGAAGAATGATGGAGAATCCTTTTAAATAGGCATTGAAGCACATGAAGCTTTGGGGTCCAAGATCTTTGAAGCATGGAAAAAATTTGCAGCAAGACTTAAATTAGCTTGGGTTTCTTTTAGAGGTAGCCCTTGAGGGTAGACATAGTCAACGTGGAAAGTATCATCATTAGGATCACTCTTTGGTGGAGGAATTTTGGATAGTTGTGAAGCTTTGTGAGATGGACGAAGGATGAAAGGAGTAAAATCCATGGGAGAAACCTTGCTAGATAGAGGTTTGTGCATTAGATATTTCTTGAGAGTGGTACCTTGCTCTTCATTCTCTTTATTATCTTGATCACAAATAGAGTAGTCATAAAATTTCCTTTGATACAAGATAGGTTTGTTGTGCTTAAATACTTCTTTTCATGAAGAAGATGAAGATACAGATGGCCCATCATCATAAAGAAAAAGACAGATTGATCTTAATGATGGCTTGTTAGATGATGTATCCTTTTTTTTTTCCTCGTCCTTCTTTAAGTTTGATGTGTCATAATTATGAGGAAGCTTAGATCCTGATTGAACAAAATATCCTTCTTTATCCTTCTTCAAAATTAAGCGCATTGTTTCCATAAATATGGGATCTTGGGATGCCTCCAATATGTCATCTTTAGTTACTTCATCATATTGAGTCCTATGGAGATTTTGATCTTGATTTTGATAATTATTCTCCACCATAGGATTGATTCGTTTCTCAAATAGATTCATCATTATAAATGTTTTTGAAGAATATGATCTATTTGTTTCACTGATAAAGAATAACTCTGAAAAGGGTATCAAAATATGATTTTAAAATTGTTTCAAACCCTCAGGAAATGCCCCCTATTTTCCCTTCTTTGTTTTTGGGCATCACTTCCTGGTGTGTAAGTGTGACTTTAATGCTGGTACATGTTGACTGGAATTCTTGTACGCGGCATTTTCCTGTTGATAGGCATTGTTGAAATGTTTCTAGGTGGCACTCTCCAGTGACTTATGTAGTTTTTAATAGGTGCCAGACATCATTTCCATTTTTCAAGCGTCACAGAACTGTCTATAGGCATCACTTAATTGTTCATACGTGGCACTTAACAGATCAAAGTTGAATTTTTCAATTTTTTTTGGGTTTTAAAAGTTTAAGGTTTTTGATCAGATCTGTCAGAGAAGATTCTTGCTTGAAAATTAAATACAAACTCAACACACACATCAAATTTGCACCATATCCCTAAAACAACACTAAAAGTGTATGTTCTCGGTCGTTTTCATAAGTATAACACAAGAAAATATTCCAAGCAATCTACCTAGAGTCAAATTTGGCTTTTAACAATGGCTCTAAAAGGTAGGCTTACTATTTTAAAAAGGTTTTAATGAACACCTACGTTCTCAATCATGCCAAGTTCTTTTACCCCCTTGTGTGCTTCCCACACACACAAAAGTATGATTTTGTGCAATCTTGAAGGACTACTCGAGGAAGTGAAGATGACTTGCACACAACTTAGTCACTTTCTGATTAAGGTAAAGTGTATTTATTTATAGTGGGTCAGATAGTATCACAACTAAAGGGATTGTCTCCCACTTTGGGTTGTTCCCTCTCACCGCCTTCGTAAAGGAATTCTCAGGAGGCAGGCCCTCTAAAGTTCTAATTGATCTATCATATATAGAAAAACAAGAAATTGAACTTGGTTCAACAAGTTTGGGAGTTTGATTCACTTAGAAAGTGAAGAGCATATCCCTATTGTCGTTCCTTGTTCAAAACACCTCAAACACACTTGCTCTTTTTCAACCCCTTGATAAGGGGGTTCTTAAAATTGAAATGTTTGGTTAATTCCTTATCCCTTTCTTTCTACCAAGTTGAACTCACACGTTTGGATTTTTGATCCACTTCACAAAGTGGAGAGCATATGCCTAATGTTTGTTCAATTTGTACAATAATAGGGTTTTTCCTATTAAACTAGGTTTAAAGAAAAACCACAATTTAAGCAATGCAAGCTTAATATGAAAAATACTCATTTGTAGCTAGCAAAGGCTAGGTGCTTTTTTGAGGTTTTTTTATTTTAATTTTTTATGTTTGTTTGCTTACTCACCTAGTGGCGATCGTTCCCACTCCAGCTCCACCAACAAGTTAGTCAACACAAAGAGAACAAAGTGAAGAAAAACTTGAACCAAATTGACAAAATGCTCCTAAGTTCTTTTTGATCAAATTTTGAAAAAATCAAGCCTAAAGAACTCAAAAACAATAAAATCAACTAAAGAGTAGGGAATTTTCTTTTGTATGCAAAAAAAACTTTCATGTAGTGATCATACAAATGTTCTTCTTCTTTTAAACTTTCTAGAAGATTAGAAGCATGAATTTGCTTAGAATGTTTAATTTGTGCTCTTACCTCTTTACTAGGCCTTGTAACTCTAAGTTCTAGTTTTTGGACTTTTAAATGCTGTGTCATCTGCAGGGAACAAAAACACAGAGTTATAATAGAGACACAATCAAATTAAACTTGATATAAAGCAATAAATTGTATGCGGCATTTAACAGCTAATAAGTGACATTTAACTGTTACTAAGAAGAATTTAAAACTTTAAAGAGAAATTGAAACTTTAACAGGCAACATTTAAAAATGCACAGGCAGTAAAATAAACATCACAAGAAGCACATAAAGTTTAAAATGCAGCCAAAGATTGATCACACGCAACAATTCAAAGTTCACAGGCGGTTCTTTGCAGCTCACATGAGATGCTTTACAGGCTTAGGTGTCACACTTTCTCTCCTACATTGTGAAAGAATTTAAGACAGAAATAGAGTAAGATCTTCAGGTGTCACTTCATTGTGCATAGGCATCATCAGATTCTTCATACACGACATTTCACTTGTTTTCTACAAAATGAACAAGAAAGTGAAGCAAAAACACACAAAATTGATAAAAATGATGGAAATGAAGTCTAAAGCCCTACGGTGGGCACCATTTATGTGTGAATTAATACACCTTCATGAAATTGATTTATTTAACTACAATTCTATGGAAAAATAATGCAAATTAAACTAAAGAATTGCAATCAAATCACTAAATATTCCATGGATCTCTAACTAGTATGCTAATAGATCTCTCAGCCTTAATCTCTATCAATGACAATCCTAGAATAAGAAATTGATAAACAAATTCCTAACCTAGCTCAATTCTCTCAAAGATGATATGAAAATGGAACTCAAATGCTCATGATATGCTCTCAAATCTAACAATTTGCTCTCAAAAAGCTCAAAATATTTCTCAATTGCTCTCAAATTGCCTATAGTAATGATGCTATGCATTCAATTGTTTTAGGATTGATTATGCTTAAAAATAGCTTGTATTTATAGTAAATTCCCAAGGGTAAGGGGTAGAGTGAATTGACCATGATTAAGCCTTGGTTAGGTGAAAGTATTTGAGATGGTTTCAAAAGGGGAGACAATTTAAATGGTTGTCTCAAAGGTTGGGACAAAGGGACAACTTTGAGTGATTGAGATTCAATTCTGATAATGAGTGATTGAGATTCAAATTTAGGAGTGATCCATGTGCTTTTGTGTTCTCAATTCCCATTGGTTGATCAAATTCATATTGAAAGATATTAGGGTTTATTTAATTCAATCAATTAATTAAATTAGCCATGTAGGGGAATAGGTTCAATTTGATTTCTCATTTAAAACTATACAATTAATTGATTAAAATCAATTATATAATTTGGTTGATCCCTTTTAGGCTGATATTTGATTATTTGATGTCATTATTAATTAATCCTTTGATTTAATTTGATTTTTTCCAATTTGATTGATAAATGTCCATTTGAATTGATTTTGATCCATTTTGAAGCATTTGGCTGAGATTTGCAGATTTGGATGATTCTAGGACACCTGGTCAGTTTTGGGTGTCTACACATGGATTGATAATAATTGAAGATGATTACAATGTTTCCAAGTGCTTGAGGATGAGATCCTTACAACTTCTTGAGAAAGAGATCATTGCAATTTATTAGATTATTAGATCATTACAACCTCTTACAATATGAGATAATTACAAATTCTTCAAGAAGAGAGTTCCTTTAAATGCTCATATGCCTTGATTATACATGAACTTACCACCCAAGAGATTACAATCACGACAAATGTGGGATAAAGTTTTGAGAGAGTAGATATAACTACCTCAGTAAAATATTAAATGCAAGATGCATAGTATTAAATGACACCTAGTATGATTTTTATTTTTATTTTGAAAAATCACATTTTTTTCCTTTTTCCATATTTTGTCGAGATTCCCTATTCTTTCGAGATTCCCTACTTTTTTAGATCTCCTATTTTTTCAGATCCCCTATTTTTTTTCTCTTTATATATATATATATATATATATATATATATATATATATATATATATATAGAAAGATTGCTCTTACACTCTAGATGCTCCTCCATCAAGAATCAATGGATTGTTTACTTCAAGAGTCCAAGTAGAACATCATGGATGGTAATGAGATTTTTATTGTGGTATGTAATATTTTTTGTGATGAAGTTGACGTCAACGTTGATGGATGATTTAATTTTTGTTATCAATTTTATTAAGTTGTGCTCTGTGTCTCCTATCTTGTGAATGTTGTTCATTTCTTCTCTAGTTTTTGTGAGAATGTGGTTTATGAGATAACCTTGTCTAAAAGATTCTTGTTATTTGTGGTCTTATTCTATTTTGTTTCTTTTCTAATAGGTCTACCTTTGTTCATGGACTTTCTATTCATGAAGGTCTTTGAAATAGACAAGTTCTGAATTTATTTTAAAATTACTTTAGTTCAATCTTCTCTTTCTCTAAAATAGATCAAGAGTAAATGTTGAGTAAGGAGGAAGGGAGATTTGAGAGAGAGACAAAATTATTGAGAATACATGGGTGCCTCATTCTAGGTTGAGATGTTGAGATCCATTTTTTAATAAAATTTCTACATTCATCATTTAGAGGTTTTAGCTTCTACTCAGTATACACTTAAGGGGATGTGTTAGAGTAAAAGGTGTTTTCCTAATTAAATATTTTCTTCATTATACTTGTTTTCATACTAGCATCCTAAGTACACTTCGGTCATCTACTTTTCTATTTCAAGTCATAAGATTGGGTAACATGTCACGATCTATTTTTATCTTCACTCAAAGGTTTTATTTAGGGTTTCTTTTTAAAATAAAATAAAAATCATAAGGATTCATTATTGTATCACTCATTCTGAGATTTTCATATTCATAACAAGAAGTATTTTTTTTGAATTAATAGCTCTTTGACTTGTATAGTAATTTTCATTGTTTTAAATTTCTCTTTTTTTGACAGATGTGTGGTTGTAGATGATCTTTGGGAGCTGAAAGGTTGAGGAATCAACCCAAAGACCAAACTCTAGAGCATCATTAGATTGAACTTAATGTTTAAAACTTATCTATGTAGACTTCATAATCCATTTTGTAAACATATATAAGTTATGCTTGATCCTTGAAATTCTATTTCAAACTCCTGAATAGCTTCTATAAATCCATTATAATAAATTCAAAATTAATTTCTTAATGACCATCTGATTGGACATTAATAATAAAGTTTATTTATATACTTTTTCTTCAAAGTTTTCAATGATGAAAATGTTGTTACATCAAATTATTTATTGTATAACACATTTTAGAATCAATTTTATATTCATTTATGAAACTATACAAATTATATTATATAATTAAACCTTAAATTTTAACTCATTATAAACTTTAAATTAAATTTATAACCTAAAGACAATACTTAGTAATATTTTAGATTTTAGAATTTAAAGTACTCAAACTTGCAATTACACATGGAAATATACTTGAAAAATTGTGAAATTTATTAAAGAACACAATCTATTTTTTTTATTTTTTTTAAGAATATCTATAGACACCACAAATAATGTAGGAGTTGCATTGATCCTTTAACTTCTTCTACCCAGTTCTTCATAACTACAATAAGCTCAAAACTTACCATGGTAGCTAGATTATATCTAGATTCCTTGATTTGGGAAATCATTCATTAATATTTCATTCAGTGGTCGACTAGATAATAACAAACTCTTATCATGCCATACTTTTGACAATGGAACTAATATTAAATATCTCACAAAAGATTTTTAAATGTTTCTCAATTAACTTAAATATGTTTTTCTAATCAGTCCAGTTAGTGAAAAAATGAGAGATCACCACCTCGAGATATTGGAAATTCAATATAACTGGACAGACATTTTATTAATTCATGAATTGATTGAAGAGGCCTTCTGAACACCGTAGATATTTTACTTGGTTTGAGAGCAATAAAGTTCTACACAATTGCAGGAGATTTGAACATCCTACGTACATTCTGAGTTATAAGTTACATATTTCTAAGGAGTCTTCATGGAAATACGAAGGAAGAAGTGTGGATAAAACACATGCAATGATTACGTATAAAAAAACACATGCAAGGATTGGAGTGGTTAAGTGGAATACTATAATTTTTTTTACATTTCTAGATTGTTTATCAAAGACCAATCAGGTGGTCACATCTGTCAGTCCCAATACAATTGATTAACATTTGAAGAAAGACCACCATGGGTAGGATACTATTAATATCAATTTTACAAATTATTAGATTTTTATAATGTATATTGAAATTTCTTGATAATCTTCTAAATTAGATTGTGTGAGAATATTTAACATCAATGTTTCAAATCACATTTTATGATTCATCTTCAAGATAAAAATGCTCAAAGAATATTTGAATAATTTTAAAATACTGATATTATTAATTTTTATACAATCTAATTCAAAAAATTATTAAATAATTTCAATATAACATGTTCAAAAGAAAATAGATATACGATAAATCATATATTATACATAATTTGTAAGTAACATTGACATCAACTAATAAAAAAAATGGTAGAATAGATTCCTAGATTTAATGCTCACTAATATTAGAGAACTTTGAGAAACAAAAGATTCATTTATATGAGAGAGTCCATAAATGCAATGATTGGGAATCCATGCTTTTGCCTCTTTAGGGTGGTGGTGCTGCACCAAGGAGGCAAAGGACGGGCAGAGATGATTGACATTTGCTTTATTATTATTATTCTATAGAGGGCTATAATATTTCTGTAGAATTTTTGTGCAGTTCTTTCCTAGTGCGTTAAAATCAGAATAATGGTTTAAAAACATTGAGAGATCAACATATCATAGAATTGGAAAGATGCAAACGCTTTTTAATTTTCAATGGTAGATACTAGTGGACTCACTAGGAGCCCCATGAAAGGACAATACCAATATGAGGCAATTGTTTATAAGGAATTTGAGCCTTAGAAAAGGTATATCACATAAAAATGGATCAGATTAACATGGAGTAGTTAGTCAAAGTCAATTTGAAGATTCAAAAGGTAGTGTACCACTTGTAAAGCAGTAATATGGAAAGATAAAGGGTTAACTCAAAAGAAGATGTAGATCAAGGGAAGATATTAGTTTGAATGAATTTGGAGATTAAAAGGTAGTGTACTATTTGTAAAATAGTATTATGGGAAGATAAGTGTTAATTCAAAAGAAAATGCAGATTAAAAGATTTGTTTGAAGGAATTTGGAGATTCAAAAGGTAGTGTACCACTTCCAAAATAGTAATATGGGAAGATAGGAGTTAATTAAAAGAAAATGTAGATCCAAGATATTGGTCTGAATGAATTTGGAGATTAAAAGGTAGTGTACCACTTGCAAAATAGTAATATTGTCTTGAAGACAAGAGTTAATTTAAAAGAAGATGTACATCAAGATTAGTCTAAATGAATTTGGAGATTCAAAAGGTAGTGTACCACTTGTAAAATAATACTATGGGAAGATGAGAGTTAATTTAAAAGAAGATATAGATCAAGAGATTAGTTTGAATGGATTTGGAGATTCAAAAGGTAGTGTACCACTTGCCAAACAATAATGTAGAATGATAAAGAGTTAATTTAAAATTAGATGTAGATTAAGAGGTTAGCTCAGAGAATAGCTTCTTATGGAAGAAAATTTCAAACAATAACTAGAAACACATGAAGTTGAGTCTAATATTGCATTGCAGTGTGAAGAAAGTACTATTGATTTAAATGAAATATGATGTCCATAATGAATCCATTGATAGTGAAATTGATATTGTCATGAAATTAGAATTAATAGTAATAATAATCCCCATTTAATCACAAAAGGATTGAATAATTGGTATGATCCCTTTCATTCCTTATTATGGAAGTCTTAGTTGAGAGTTGGTTTTGTTTCTTAAATTTGGGGATGCCTCACAAAGGTTAAAGTACTTGAAGAATGGTAAATCAAACTAGAGAAGGCATGTAACCAAATTATCACCATTAATAGAATCATAGGAGAAAAAATAAACACTGCAAGATTCTAAAGATTAAAGTCTTTTCTTCTTCCTTATTCCCCAAACTACTCTACTACTACAATGAGAAAAAACACTTATTTGACTACAATTAGAAAATTACCATTTTTGGCATATTTTCACAAAATCCATTTTTTTGTCATTTTTGGTAATTTCTATACCTATTTGCATGACTACAAAAATTACCAATTATTGAGAGTTAACTCGAGTGACACCAATTGTCAACTCACTAAGCAACTACATGCATAAATAAACAAATTTTAAAAATACAAAAACTAGAAAATCCCCAAAAAATAGTAAAAGTTGATTTTGAGGCCTTATATGATGGAATTTGGGCCCCAAAATGTGTTGGTATTTGGTCAAATGGAATAGATTCAATTTCCATATTCAAGAACTCTTCAAAATGTATCTACACATAAAATTTCATCCCTAACGAACAACCAAGTCAAAAATTGTGACCCTTGGAAGTCCCTCCATCATTCTCCTCTAGTTGAAAAGAATGCAACTCCTGCAAGTTCATGTCCTCAAACTAATGTCATTTAGAGTGATCCAAATTATTCAATTTTCATTCTAAAATGGACATGTTTTATCTATTGGTGCTAATCCTTTCCACTGTACTAAATATCTTTTGTATTTTCCTTGTGGAGTATGAACAGTCTTCTTATCTAAAACTTGTGCAATCATTTCCTTTTTCTTGCTTGGAATTGTCTGTCACCAATTCACTTCATCCTCACTATCAGTATCATGATCTTAACCATGGAAAGTATATAAATCAAAGACATTAAAAATAGGGGAAATATTGAGACTAGCAGGTAAATCAAGGAAAAAAATTCTTGATGTAATTTCAAATCCCATAGCTTCAATTTCTCTCCAACAATGCACCTTAACGAATTTCCAATACTCCAACTAACCACTTTCATTTTCCCATTGATTTGAGGGTGATAGACACCACTAAACTATAAATGTATCCTCAAATTCTTCCATAAAGTCCTCTAGAAATGACTCAAGAACTTGGTATTTTGATTAGAGGTGATAGTTTTTGGAACACCGTGCAGTTTAACAATTTCTGAAAAGAATGACTTTTCCAACCTAGTAGCATCACTAGTTTTATTGCAAGAAATGAAATGATCCCTTTTAGAGAACCTACCAACAACAAAAAAGATGGAATCATTACCTCATTGTGCATTTGGTAGCTCCAATACAAAGTCCATGCTCAAATCTATCCATGGTTCTCTCAGTACTGCCAATGATATATACAACCTTGTATTCTATGAGTGTTCTTTAGCTACTTGAAAAATTATACACCTTGTCACATACCTAGTGATGCAATCAAGGATGGAGAAACCTCAAATGATCATCCTGATCCTTGTAGTCAATAGAACACAATGGAAACAACAAGCCAAAAACAAGCTAAGATGGATATCTAATGAAAGATCAACCTTTTATTATTCTCAGAAAATTATTTACAACAGATCTGCAACATGCAGTCTCACATGCCAGGCATACAGGCCTGATTATGATCACAAAACCTCTTACAAACTCTAGCCAACTAATGCCAAATAATCTCATGAAAATCACTTATCCCTTAGGACTAAGTCCATAATCTTATAGATCTATCGCAACATCAGGTCAGCCCAGAAAAGATCACATTTCCCAATAATTGAGAAAACATGTTACAACAAATAGGTTGGGACCAAAATCATCTGGAACAAGATCCAATGAAAGAAATAAGAGTTACGATCATAGAAATCAGACTTAAACCTATCACTGATTTGACATGATCGCACATAGAGATTCCAATTGGAAGATTGGAAAATAATAGGAAAACACAATGACTGGCTAAGAAAGTGTAGAATAGGATAGTCATGCAAAAAATATGCAAAATCTCACTTGCAAAGAATTCAAATGAGGCATGATCATAGGATAAGGACAAACATGTAGCCACAAACACACTCTAGAGATCACAACACAAAAGACCAATCACTGATTGACCGCTAAAAGAAACACCAGACTGATCAAACAAGAAACTAGATATTTTTGGTTGATGCGAGATTGCTAAGAATCCCAAGATGCTTCTGCATCAAACACCCAAGGTACTTGAAATTTGAGCCTCTCACTTTTCTAAGGACAAAGGAAAACCGTAGTGGTCAACCTCAGCCTGATAAATCCATGAAGATACCTTCACTGGTCTATCCTTCCATTTGACAAGATATTCCATATATTTCTTAACTCTTGTACTTCAACCAACTTTGTTATCCAAGATCTTCTCTATCTGATCCATCTCCTTCATAGGATACTACTGCCCAAAATTTGATCCTTCACTGCTACTGCAATCTGATTCATGACACTCATACAAATCAACAACATTAAGCACTGGTGATATAGCTATAACCTCTGGTTATTTTGCTTCATACACATTACCTGAATCAAATTTCCTCAAGATCTTACAAGGACCAAACTTCTTCATCCTTAAATTGTTATAAGTACCAACAGGAAATATACCCTTCTGTAAGTACACCATAATTTCAGCTCCTACTTGAAAGTCCTTATGTCTTCTATTCATGTCTTCTCTCCTCTTATAAAATTGATTCATTTCCTCCAAATGATGTCTTGCTCCATCATGCAATGATCCCATAACCTCATAAAATTCCTCTCCTTCAGCACCCTTCTTAACATCATGACTGATATCCCTTAATTATTCTACTCCCTTTGGATTAAACCCAATAACCACTTCAAATGGTGTCTTCCTTGTACTCCTATTTACTGAATTATTATAAGAAAACTCTTCTTTTGGCAAAACTAAATCTCAATTTCCAAGCTTATCTCCAACTAAACATCTCAACAAGGTCCCTAAACTCTTGTTCACAACCTTTGTTTTTCCAATAGTTTGTGGATGAAAATTAGAACTAAACTTCAAATCATCTTTCATCTATTTCCAAAGTGTCCTCCAAAAATAACCAAGAAACCTACTATCCATGTCTGAAATAATGCTTTTAGTTAATCCATGTAATCTCACAATATATTTGAAAAATAAATCAGCTAAATGCACTACATATGTAGTATTCTTGCAAGGAATGATATGTGTCATCTTAGAAAATATGTCTACAACCATAAAGATTGATTCATAGCCTCTCAGTGTCTTAGGAAAACCAACTACAAAATCCATACTAATCTCCTCCCAAGGTCTAATCAGTACTGTCAAAGGTGTATACAACCCCGCATTCGGACTACTACATGTTGCAATTTGACATACCTTACAACTCTGTACAAAATTCCTCACATCCTTCTGTACTTGTGGCCAAAAGTAATTCTCAATTACCAAAGCTACTGTCTTATCAATGCCAAAATGTCCTGCTAAACCTCCACTATGTTTCACCTTAATCAGATTACCTCTCATGGAAATCCTAGGTATACATATTTGACTACCCCTGAATAACATCCCATCTTGAATGAAATAATCCAATCACTTACTTTTGTCAGCAAAAGTAGGTTCCTTTCAAGCCTTCCAAGGTTCACTAAAGTTTGGATCTTCCTCATATAAGAGCTTCAATTCATTAAAGCCCAATACTGCAATTTTCATCTCAGCCAACAAGGTTTATCTCCTACTCAAAGCATCAACAACATTATTTGACACACCACTCTTATGTTTCAACACAAATGTATAAATTTGCATAAAATCAACCCATCTCATATGTCTCTGATTCAACTTACCTTGGCTTCTCAAATAGTCCAATGATTGATGATCAGTATACATTACAAACTCTCTAGGTAACAAATAATGTCTCCACTTATTCAAAGCTTGGATTATAGCATATAATTCTTAATCATACATTGAATACCTTCTCTTAGAATCATTCAAATTCTCACTAAAATAAGAAATAGGTCTTCCTTCTTGAGTTACGACAACTCCAATTTCATTTCCACTAGCATCATAGTCTACTTGAAATACCTTGTTGAAATCTAGTAAATCCAATACCAGTTATTATGTCACCTTCTACTTCAACAAATCAAAACTCCTTTGTGCTCCATGTGTCCATTTAAACTCCTTTTTATCTCCTCTCATAGTTTCAGTCATCGCTCCACAGATTGAACTAAAGCTCCTAATGAACTTTCAATAGAAACTTGTCAACCAATGAAATGATCTTACCTCTCCAACATTCTCTGGTGTAGGCAACTCAACAATGGATTTCACTTTCTCAGGATCCATCTTCGATCCTTCAATAGGTATCACAAATCCCAAGTATACTAACTCCTCCTTCATGAAAGTACACTTCTTGATTTTTATCAGTAACTTCTCTTACCTTAACCTCTGCAATACTTGTTTAACATGAAACAAATGTTTCTCTTGGCTCTTACTGAAAATCAAGATATCATCCAAATACACAATGACAAACTTACCCAATAATATCTTCAGGACTTCATTCATTAATCTCATGAAAGTACTAGGTGCATTAGAAAATCCAAAATGCATTACCAACCATTCATACAATCCTTCATTTGTCATAAATGTAGTCTTCCACTCATCTCCTTCTTTGATTCTAATCTGATGATATCCCCTCTTCAAGTCTATCTTAGTGAAATACTTAGCTCCACTCAAACAATCCATCAAATCATCCAACCTTGGAAAAGGAAACTAATACTTAATTGTAATTTGATTGATAGCTCTGGAATCAGTACACATTCTCCATTGTCCATCCTTCTTCGGTGCTAACACTTCATGCACTACACATGGACTCAAACTTTCTCTGATCAACCCTCTCTACTAAAAATATTTCACTTGCCTATTTAGTTCTTTATTATCTATTAGTATCATCCTATATGTTTCTTTATTAGGTAGACTAGCCTCTGGTATTAAATCTATGCAATGACTAATACTTCTAACCAATGATAATCCATCAGGTATATTATCTGATATGATATCAGCATACTCATTCAACAATTTAGTGATTTCTCTAGGATGCTCTTCTACCAAGACATTCTTCTTAGACTCCTTAGGCACTAAAGAAAAACACACATTACTATGCTTCATACCATCCAAAAAAGTTCCTGCCATCCACTGGACAAATTCTTGCACTGGTACAGACTTCACTCTTAAGAGGTTCCTCTAAAGGTTAAAAACATTGTTTCACCCCATTAGCAACAATAGTATAAACATTTCTTCTACCATCATGCATAGCTTGTCTACCATGCTTCCATGGTCTACCCAACAAGATGACACACATCCATAGGCATACTATCACACAAAACTATTATAATGATTTAGAATAACTGGGAGGTGGGGTGAATCAGTTATCCAAGGTCCAGATGTACCAATTGAACTTTCAAACACTTCAACCAACTCAGATCCACTCAGTAATCCACTCTGTCTCTATAACACATAATCAACAATATAAACTTACAGTTTACTATCCTATTGTAATAAATTTGCAGAATGTAAAAATCTTAATAGTACAACACATAAAATAAAATTCACATAAATATGACACTAGGATTTAACATGGAAATCCAATATGGGAAAAACCACCAATAACATGCTACCAATTTTTCACTCTTTTGAAGTGAGCTCTATGAAAAGCCAACCCGATTAAAGGTTACAATAAACACTATTAAATGTGACCTGGTTAAAGGATTTAATCATTCTGTCAGAAGTGAGCCTTGTTAGAGGACTTAGAAAATTTCATTAGAATGTCACCTTGATTAAAAGATTTAACAATATGACTATTAGGTCAACCTTGTTTAAAAGGATTTTTCAACTGATACAATGGTTAGAAAGTAACAACAAATTGTGATCTCAAATATATAACTCACTTTGCAAATACAGATCCAATTATAGCTCAAATGCTAATTCACTGACTAGCCTTCAATGTCATCTCCATCATTCTGATATGCTCATAAATCCTTCAAGCAATCATCACTATGCATTCCTGTACTACTCTCTTCAGCCTTCTCTTCCTTCTGTTTAGATTTTTCCAATCAACTAAATTAACCACATACCACCACCACACATAACCTGCAATTCGGTTAAACTTATACCTCTCTGATCAGGTAGCTCTATCTATTGCCTCTTAATCATCACCGTAGATCTTAGGGTTAGTTTAGATCCAATGAATCCTTCCATCATTTTAGTTCCATCTACATTGTAGAATACATCCTAAAACTCCTTGAATCCATACATAAAACGGTTAAAAATATATTAAATTCTCATTTAATTCTCCACAATAATTATCCTTGTCTTAAATATGTTTCACATATCACAAGAAAATCAAATATGTCAGCTAGGATCTCAAATCTCTCTCAAACTGCCATAATATTGACACTTGATCAATACTGTGCACTGTCACTCGGTCATCTTTATGTAACTCAGTAATTCTCTGACACTCAGCACATGATTCTTCTCGGTCGACACTAAAACTTGTTTGGCATATACTAGCACTTGGTAGACACTCGTATCACTCGACATTACTTGACACATACTTAAGTTCCTTAATATTCTTCTTTGTAACTTGATCAAGACTAAACTTGCAGTCATCCAAACTTCACTTAGACTTAAGATAAATAATATATTACCTTGTCAAGGTGAGATCTCATCAAGTACCCATTGTAGTCTCACATAAATCAATGATTCACAAGGTCCTCTTATTATCTCTCCTTTTCAAATCTTCTTCATCAATCAATTGATATGACACTTTGAAAGATAGTAATTGTCTTACTTGTTAAGGTTTGACATCAATGACAATATAAAAATTGTTTCAATTTTAGTTTCCAACAAAAATTGCATCATAATACTTCCCAATATTTAATTTAACTAGGCATTGTTCACTTACTATTACCTTGTGTTCATATTGCATCCATGCAATCTGATCAGGTTCAGGATGCTTCATGCTCTACAACTTCAGTTTTTCAACCAACTACTCTGAAGAAATATTATCGGAACAACCACTTTCTATGAAAACATCACACACCTTGTTTTTCACCTTACATTTGGTTCTAAACCAATTCTTCCTCTGTATAGACTCCTTCTCTTGTTCTCTATGATATAGGATTCTCCTAGTCATCAAGGTTGCACCTTCCTCTTCTTGATTTTTGTTCATTGAACCAATGGACTCTTCGTCAACAAATGTTATTCTCCTACTATCTTCCACCTTCTTCTCAGAGTTACCTTACTTTCATTCAAAGGCTCTATGTCTTGCTTCACCACATTTGAAACAATTCTCACTGAAGTACCTCCTTTCACCACTACCTTGTCCTTCATTCTAGTAGAACTTGTTAGTAATAACTGAGAGGGGGGGTGAATCAGTTGCCTCAAAAATTCATCTTTAAACTTAACCACTAATCAAATAAACCTTAGATTATTAAGTCCCTACAAGATTCATGCCATGAAATACTTATAATGAATAACTGTCTGTCGGTTTTCCTTTTTTGTCCTTATTCTCCTTGATTACCGATAAGTAGTATAACTATTTACCGAAACTCAATAAATAAGCAGAGTATACCGATCAACCTAGTGTTAACTATGTCGGATACAAAATAATAAAGAAATGAATCATACACACATAACACATGAATTTTTAACATGGAAACCCTGTTAAGGGAAAAACCACTGGGACCAGTACCCCAAATTTTCACTCTTCTGAAGTGAGCCCTGTTAGGAGCCAA
>MU227928.1:35278-53200 GCA_018584345.1 Thuja plicata
ATTCACTCTAGTTGCTTAAGCTAATCTTAGGTAGTTTCTATTTCTGAGTTAGTTTCCCTTTTTAGGGTTTCGGCATCCTTTATAAGGATTGTCCGCTTTGTAATTCATAAGGAGTTGTAAATCATTTTCATTGTTGATAATATAGAAATCATTTCTGTCAACATGCATTTGCATTCTCTGGCCTATCGGTCGCCATAGCTGATTCTGAATCTTTCTCTCTTCTGTCTGTTTCATTCTGTGTAATAGTCTTTGCATGCAGGTGATCTTGGTTGCATTGCGTCTCAGCAATCTCAACAGTATCACCTCCATGTACAAGCTTCACTTTGTCCCACATCTTCTTTGCAGTTTTGCAATCCTTGACATCTTCAAATTCAGCATGAGAGAGTGAGGAAGAAAGCTCTTTAACCATGTAGTTGTGTTCATGCTTCTCTCTCAATTGATCTACTTTCAATACTCCTGTAGGAAACACATATTCAGTATCTAGGAATTGAGTAACATCATTACCAATACCTGATAAGTGGATTCTTATCCTACTTTTCCATGAAGCAAATTTGTCTTTGTTCAACTTGGGCACATATTGTATGTTCATCTTGTGATCTTGACTTAGGTCTTGAAACCTTCCTTTCTAAGCACACAAGCTTTGATACTAATTGTTAGTAATAACTGAGAGGGGGGGTGAATCAGTGGCCTCAAATATTTATCTTTAAACTTAGCCACCAATCAAATAAACCTCAGATTATTAAGTCCCTACAAGATGCATGCCATGAAATACTTATAATGAATAACTGTCTGTCAGTTTTCCTTGTCTGTCCTTATTCTCCTTGATTATTGATAAGCAGTATAACTATTTACTAAAACTCAGTAAATAAGAAGAGTATACCAATCAACCCAGTGTTAACTATGTCAGATACAAAACAATAAAGAAATGAATCATACACACATAACACATGAATTTTTAATGTGGAAACCCTATTATGGGAAAAACCACTGGGACCAGCACCCCAAATTTTCACTCTTCTGAAGTGAGCCCTGTTAGGAGTGAACCCTGTTAAAGGTTACAAACACACTGTTAAGTGCTACCTTGTTAGAGGATTTTATACATAGAGGTTGTCACTTAGTATCAGGCATCTATTGCTAACATCCTTGAATCAGCCTCCTTCTTAGACTGTCAATAGGTATCGGCTAAGTCCAATGCTACTTTCATGAATCAACCTTTTTTACACTCCTTGGGATGTACCTCAATATATAGAAGACTGTTAAGTCCTTCTCTATTAAGAGACTTGATGCTTCAATGGTTAAACTGAAACACTATGACCTATTTCTAATGCAACTTTGAATTGTAGATTTTCAGATCTATTTAATTACATTACCTCTTTGATCAATATATCAATTCAATTCTTTGTGCTCCACACTTTCTTCTCTGTGATGTTGTGCTTCACTGTTCGTCAGTGTCTGCAGAATTCTTTAGTTCTCCTTCAGCTTGATTGATCAAGACTATATGAAGTTCTTCTTCATCAATTTCTTTTCAGCATCCTCTTTTCATTCACTCCCCTTAATCCCCTTTCCATGAATGTGTTATGAAAATGAATTAAGCTTGTCTCTTATATAGACACGATATTCACTGTTTCTTGATTCTTGATTCTTGGCGTGAAAAACAATCCAACCAATTGATTTAAAGCATAACTCCTAATTTATCTTGTAGTTATCTTCTTGCCAACTGTACAAATATTATTTAAATCAATTACTTAACTCTGGTTGAATAAAACAAAGAAAAAAACCAGTTAAGTCTACCTTTTAGCTCTTGCCAGCTAGATATTTTGTCATTTTCTGAACTCTCTGTTCTGTCGGTCAATTATTCAGTTAGTTGTCGGTGACAACTGACAGTTTTGTCATTATGACTCTAGTTAGCTTCAGGATCTCCATCCGTCGCGCATCATTACGAGTCTATTTTCATCTCGTCAGTCATCCTATGGTTTTGCTTTGTCAGGCAACATTGTCTTTTGCTCGTTGGGTATCACTATGATTGTTCTGCTTTGCCTTTACCGATGGTGTGCACTCCGTCAGTGTTATGTGTCACTTAGTGAATACTTGACTTTTATGCATTGTTGAAATCATAACCTTTGTTCTATTTATTCTATGAAGTCTTTGGTATTATGTTCATGACCATATAGATGATATCAAGTTGACATCAATGACAATACAAACCATTAACTGATTTAATGCTTTGCATTATCTTCAACTTAACATTATCAAACATTCAATCAGTTACATGCCATCAGAACTTCCTGTCATTCCTTCTATACCAATCACTGTTCTTAACTTTTGATTCAATTTTACCCTAATCTACATAAGATCTACCTCTACCTCTTTCAAATCTTCCTCCTCCACCTCTTTGTCTTTTCTCATGCTTTTTGTTCAGCTTATCTTCAGTCTTCAAGGCCCACTTATAATCCTCTTCCACACTCCTATTCTGCAAAAAACTGATTTCATCTTGTATGGACATCCTAAAACCATTAATATACCTAGAAAATTGTCTAGCTTCATCATCTATAAGACCCGATATGATGTTCAACTTGTAGAACTATTCATTATAACTCTTAACACTTAGGTCTCTTTCCTTGAAATTATGCAGCTTTCTATACAAACTTACTTGGTAGTCCTCAGTTAAAAACTTAGCCTTCAACTTATTCACTATCCTATCCAATATTTGATCTTGTATTTACCTCTTCTTTTCCTATCTGTCTACAAATATACCCACCATAGGGATGCATGTACTTTCAATTTAGTGCGGGCATACTTTACCTTGCTCTCTTCATTAGTTCCTTCAAGTTCAAAATACTTTTCCATCTTTGTGATCCAATCTATCAACTCATCAACATCCAATTTTCCATGATAATCAGGTGGGTTGAAATGAGGTCTCCTATTAACATTAGTCAAGTCTCTAATGAACCTCTCATCTTCATGATTCAACTCCAGTTGTGCCTCATTTCTCTCCCCTTCTACTACTGGTTCTTGATTTTGTTCATCTCCTTCCTCATCCTTTATAGATTCTATATGTTGTCCTCTTCTCTAAGAAGTCTCTACTACTTACAACCTATTATAAATTTGTCTCAAAAAATCTAATACTGTTGGATCTGCATTCCTAGCTCAACCTCTAGCATTTCTCTTGGCCATTTTTATAGTCCACAATAGTTATAGGTCGGATCCCTTCAACCGCCACCCCACAAGTAAACCCTAATTGTAAAACCTTTCTCTGATGCCACTTAATGTAGTCAAGGATAAAGAAGCCTCAAAATATCAGTTTAATCCTTGAAGCCAATACAACACAATGGAAAAAATAAGCCAACAACAAGCCAAGATGAATAGAATGAAAGATCAACCTTATATTATTCTCATAAAATAATTTACAACATATCTGCAACATGCAGTCCCACATGCCAAGTATACAGGCCTAATTATAATTAGAAAGCCTCTTACAAACCCTAGCCAACTAATTCCAAATAATCTTATGATAATCACTTATCCCTTAGGAACAAGGCCATAAGCTTATAAAGCAATCACAACATCAGGTCAGCCCAAAAAAGATCATATTTCCCAATAATTGAGAAAATGTATTACAACAAATAGGTTGGGACCTAAATCATTTGGAACAACCTCCAATTATATAAATAAGAGATGTGATCATAGAAATAAGTCAGCCTCAAACATATCACTAAGTTGGCATGATCACACCCAAAGATTCCAATTGGAAGATCAGAAAATGATTAGAAAACACTATGACTGACAGGGAAAATGAAGAATAGGATAGTCATGCAAATAATTTTCAAAATCTCATGAAAAAAGAATCCAAATAAGTTATTATCATGGGATAAGGACCAGCATGATGCCACAAACACACTATAGCGACTGCAACACAAAAGAACAAGCACAAATTGACCACTAACAGAAACACCAGACTGATCAAAGAGGAAACCAAATATTTTTGGTTGATACAAGATTGCTAAGATTCCCTAAATGCTCCTACATCACCTAGTTATGTCTCTTTTCATCTTTAGTCACTAGTATTTATCTTCTACTAATTCTATTTTTCTTATTCTTTTAAAAAAGTCTAGCCACACTACTACTATAGAACTCTTTGATAGTAGTTTCTCTCATTGAGCCAATATGAATGCATAACTTTTATCCTTTGAATAGATAGCCATCCTGCATAAGATATTCACCTTGAATGTTATCCATATGCCTAGGAAATGGATTTTTCAATTGGTCCACAATTTCCCAAAAATCACTATCAGATTCATATAAATCTCTGATTACATCAAAGCCAATTACCTAAGTTTCCATGGTGGTTAAAATCACAACATGCCTCCTTAAAGCATCTACAACTTGGTTCTGTTTCCTTGATTTTTTGCTTCAAAATAAAAGTATAGCCTTGTAGAAAAGAAACCTATTTCACATATCTACTATTCAATTCATTTTGTGTATATAGGTATTTCAATGCAATATGGTGTGTAAAAAAAATATACTCCTTGTGCATTAGATAATGTATCCAATGTCTCAAAGCTTGTACAATTACATAGAATTCTACATTATAAGTTGAATAATTATTTCACACATCATTCATATTTTCACTAAAAAAGGCAATGGGCTCACCTTCTTGACTAAGTACATCTCCAATAACCACATGTGAAGCATCACACTCCACCTCAAATACTTTATCAAAATTTGGTAATGCCAATATACAAACTTTTTAACCTTCTTCTTTCGATATTGGAAACTTTTCTCAGCTTTTGTAGTCTACAAAAATTCCCTTCCTTTGGTGCAATATCTTATGGATGTTGGAAATGAGTTGAGTAACTGAGAGGGGAGGGGTGAATCAGTTACCACAAAAAAAATCCAAGTCCCTTAGATGTCTTAATCAAACTTATCACTCTGCTCGGTTAACAAAAGATATTTTGTTGTTACTCAGTTAACAAAGCAATCTTAAGATATTAAATGTGATTAACCTTTATTGATTAAGTGAATAAACATAAAGCATAAAGAAAATAATAGGTACACATATGACACCAAGATTTAACGTGGAAACCCAATTTGGGAAAACCACCAATTGCAACTAGTTACTATTTTTCACTCTTCTAAAGTGAGCCCTGTTAGGAGCCAACCCTGTTAAAGGTTACAAAACACACTATTATGTGTGACCGTGTTAGAGGATTTAATCAGCCTTTTAGGAGTGGCCTTTTTAGAGGTCTTCAAACACTTCAATGTAGAAATGCCACCTTGTGAGAGGATTTATGAAAGACTATTAAGTCTACTCTGTCAAGAGATTTGGATCACTGCTACAATTGTTACAGAGTAACAATGAGTTTGACCTGATTAAAGAAGCAACTGACTTTGCAGATTCAGATCTCTGTATTGGCTTTAATTGAATCCTCACTGATCAAATATTCATTTGTAGCTCTCTGGATATTCTTTCCTTAATTAGAATTCCCTCTTATTTTGCCTTCACTCTTCATATAAAAAAATTTCTCACACATTCAATCCAAACTTGACCTTGTATATATATGATAGCCCTTGTCAATTTGGCTTGAATAGCTTTCCAAATAAACAATAAAACTTAAGTCTGCCTATCGCAATTAACCAATTAAACATAAAGTGTAAATTGTTGTTAGTTGGCTGACACTAAATGCATAGCTTTTTTAACACTGTAATCCTTTGATGCCCAATTGTTACTCGGCCAAAACCAAACTTATTGTATTGCCCGAGTGAATTTAGTTAAATACAGAACTTCCTTCATTAACCGATAGAGCTTAGTTAATACAAAAAATTCACTTGGGCTGATATTGGAGTCTTTTTCAATGCTCGAGAGATCTCGGCATACAATGACTATGCTTGGTTAGGTTTAGACATATGTGTAACATTACCACATTTGTGTAACATCAATGACAATACACAATTGAATAATTGTCTTCAACAATCTCCCTCTTTAGCATTAATGGCAACACTACATGTCATTATACAAAGAATTTGAGAGCAACAAAAAGAAGAATATTTTTATTTTATTTCCTTAACTTCATTTTGATTCTCATCCAGAAAACTCCCTTTGTCTTCAAAATCACTTAAATACAAAATTCTCCCTCTTAAATTAATCTTTGTTTCTAATAAAATTTCTCCCTCTGACATCAATAATCTCTCCCTCAATAATTTCTTTGGCATGAAAACAGCAATCTCTCCCTCTTTGACATCCAATGCCAAAGACTCCATCCAATGAAGTTGTAATGTACCTGATGTACTTATTCATATGCAATAAGCTCTGACAATCTGCATCAACTTGTTAGATTTTTACTGTAGTTCGGTTGATGCATTGCTAATCTATACTTTAGTGAGCCTCAGTTAGGGGAATAACCCCTAGCTTTCCTCTAAGATACAATAATTTGTTCTTTAGTATTCACATATTCCAACCTTACTTCCTTGTCCTGAACCAATTCTCTCATGAAATGATAATTTATTTCAATATGCTTAGTATTAGTATGCATCACAGGGTTCTTTGAAATGTTAATAGCACTATTATTGTTACATTAGATAATAACTGGTTCTTTGATTTCCTCCTTCATACCTGACAACAGTTGTTTGAACCATATGATATTTGAATAATTCACTACTGCAAAAACATACTCTACCTTTGCAGTAGACTGAGAAATGAAATTATGTTTCTTGCTTTTCCAAGAGACTAACCTCTTTCCAAGAAAGAATGCTCCACTGCTGGTGCTCTTTCTATCATCAACACTACTTGCCCAATTAGCATCAATAAAGGTCTTCAAATCAAATTTTACTCCTTTCTTATACCATAATACATAATCTTCAGTGCCCATAAGATATCTCAGAATCCTTTGGATAGACATCAAATGATTCTCTCTATGATTAGCTGAAAAAATTGCAACAATACCAATTGCTAATGCAATATCAGGCCTAGTGTGAACAACATATTGAATTTTACCAATCATGGATCTATAGGTAGTCTGATTCACCTCCTTTAAATCATCATCCTTGGACAACTTATGTCCAGTAGACATAGGTGTCCCAACTGGTCTAGAATCTTCCATTCCAAATTTCTTCAGTATCTCTTTGATGTATTTAGACTGAGTAATGTAGATACCATCCTTCATCTGATGAACTTGTAAACCAACAAAGAATTTGATTTCTCCAAACATAGACATCTCAAATTCTTAACTCACTGCTTCAGAGAATGCTTTGCATAAATCATCATGTCTAGTGAATAATATATCATCGACACATATCTTTGCTAATAGTATCTTGTTCTAAGGCCCCTCTTTGATATACAAGCTAATATTGTCATTAGTTCTCTAAAATCCAATACTTACCAGGTAACCATGCAGTCTTTCATACCAAGCTCTAGGAGCTTGCTTCAGTCCATACAAAGCTTTGTGCAATTTGCAAACCATATTCCTTTTGTAAGGATCAACAAAACCTTCAGGTTTCTCAATATAGACTTCCTCTTCCAGAATTCCATTCAAGAATGCAAATTTTACATCCATTTGGTATACCTCAAATCCTTTATGTGTTCCATATGCTAGAAGAGTTCTAACTCCTTCAATTCTTGCAATAGGAGAAAAAGTTTCTCCATAATCAATACCCTCTTCTTGAGCATAACCTTTACACACTAATCTTGCCTTGTTTCTAGAAACTTCACCTTTTTTCATTCAACTTGGTTCTAAAAACACACTTAGTACCCATCACATTCTTGTCTTTTGGTCTAGGCACAAGAGTCAAGGTCTTGTTCTTTCCTATCTTCTCAATCTCTTCTTCATCACTTCTATCCATCTTTCATCATTCAAAGCATCTTTAATGGATCCAGGATCAAATTCACTAATCAAACATGTACCTTTAAGTTTGTTCCTTGTCATTATACCTTTTGTCTAATCTCCAATTATTTTCTTAGGTGCATGATGCCTTCTGACATATTTGGCAAGTACAAGTTCCTTCTTCTTTGATTCTAGGCTTGCTCCACTTAGTTCACCATGCTCAAAAAAAAATTTCTGCTCTTCTGACTGAGACTCAGTTGCCTCTGTCTGAGATTCAGTTTCCTCTATCTGTGACTCAGTTACCTTTGTTAGTAGCTTGGGTTGCATAGGTTGTAAAAACATTTGTGTTGATGAATTCAGTGGTTGGCATAGTTGTTTTCCAATCACCATTGCTTGTGTCTTAGGTATAGTAACAAGTTCATACTACACAAAGTTCATATAGTCATCAAGCCCTTTACTGCTCTATTCTTCACTTCTCTCTACAAACTCATCAATCTTTACATGTACACTATCTATGACTTTATGAGTAGTAAGATTCAAACATTTATTTGATTTTATTTTCCATTTCTTGCTTCCTTCAAGATGTAACATTTACTTCCAAATACTTTTAAATAATGAACATTGGGTTTATAGCCATACCATAATTCAAAGGGTATCTAATTGGTACCTTTCTTTAGTTAAACTTTGTTCAAGGTGTGTAATGCAGTGCTGATAGCTTCCTTCCAGTATTTGGTTGCAACATTATTCTCAATCATCAAGGTTCTTGCACAATCCATAATAGATCTATTTATTCTTTCTTCTATTCCATTTTTCTATGGTGTACTAGGGGCAGATACTTGTCTCTTGATTCCTATTTCATTGCAGAATTCATTGAAATCATTAGAAATGAATTTACCTCCTCTATCAGATCTTAGGCATTTTAGTTTCTTTCCTGTTTCCTTCTCAACTCTGGCAAGGTATCACTTAAACTTTTGAAAAGCTTCTGATTTATCTTTGAGAAACATAATAGTTATCATTCTGGAATGATCATCAACAAATAGAATAAAATACTTGTCTCCAATGTAACTTGTTGTTCCAATTGGTCTACATATATCAGTATGCACTGACTCCAAGACTTCTTCAGTATTGTAATTCTTGCTCTTGAAACTAGTTTTTACCATCTTCCCAATTTGATATTGTTTACATATTGCCAATTCAGGTTTCTTCAAAATAGGAATACCTCTTACTCTTTCATTCTTGCTTATGTTTACCAGGTTATCAAAATTTACATGGCACAATCTTTTATGCCATAACCAACTTTCTTCTACTTGTGCAATAAAACATGAACTTTTAGTGAGATCAAGATAGAATAGATTACCTTTTGTTTGCTTTCCATTTCCAACTAGGTTTCCCTTACCATCTAGGAGCTTGGCCATACCATTTATAATTCTACCTTGAAACCAATGTTATTTAGTTGTGCCACACTTAGTAGATTATGCCTTAGTCCTTTAACCCAATAAGCATTATCACTTTTGATTCCTTCAGTAAGAGAAATACAACCTTTACCTTTCACATAGTAGGGTTCATCATTCCCAAAACTAACACTCCCACCATCATAGTCTTAAGAATGTTAAAATTTGGTTTTATCACCAGTCATGTGGTGAGAACAACCACTATTTATTATACAGGTGTCATTCTTACTAATATAAGAGTATAGTGCAGTCTTTTCATTGTCTTCACTATCTAATTCATTCTTAATAGCAATATAAACCATTTCATCTTCATCTTCATCACTATTAGAATCTTTAGAAATATAACAATTCCCTTTGTCCTTGTAGCTTTTGTAGCTCTTGTAATGTTTCTTGTCTTTATACTTGTTGAACTTTCTCTCACCTTTGTCTTCCTTGTTCGGACACTTAGTAGCAATGTGACCAACCTCATCACATGAAAAGAAAATCAATGGTATTATTCCTTTGTATTGTCCTTTTCCTTTTGCAGCTCTCCTTGCAAGTAATGCTTCACTAAACATTATCACATTTTATTCCTTCAGTTAGAGAAATACAACCTTTACCTTTCACATAGCAAGGTTCATTATTCCCGAACCTGACACTCCCACCATCATAGTGCTCAAGATGTTCAAATTTTGTTTTATCACCAGTCATGTGGTGAGAACAACCACTATCAATTATCCATGTGTCATTAACATGAGAGAAAAGTGCAGTCTTTTCATTTTCTTGATTATCTGACTCATCCTTAATAGCAATGTAAACCATTTCATCTTCATCTTCATCACTATTAGAATCTTTTGTAATATAACAAGATTTCTTACCTTTTTCCTTGTAGCTTTTGTAACTTTTGAAATCTTTCTTTCCTTTGTACTTATTGAACTTTCTCTCATCCGTGTCTTCTTTGTTTGGACACTTAGTAGCAATGTGGCCAACCTCATCACATGAAAAGAAAATCAATGGTATTCTTCCTGTGTACTTTCCTTTTCCTTTGGCAGCTCTGTTTGCAAGTAGTGCTTCAATGATTTCTAGATCTTCATCATCAGATTCATCATCACTATTATTTTCAATCTGTTTTCCTTTTGAGTTTCTATCCATCTTACCAAGGCTTAATTTGGCTTTGAATGAAGACTCAAAATTGCTAGGATTAGGAGAATAATTGTCAAAATTGTCCAACTCAAAATATGTAAGCCTTCCAACTAATGCATCTAGAGTTACATCATTACTAAACCTCATCTCTTGAATAGATGAAACTCTAATTGCATAGATAGGAAGTAAAGTTCTCAATACCTTACTAACCATTGTTTTGTCTTCAATTTTTCCACCAGTAGCTCTGATGTCACTGACACTTTTCTTGATTCTGTCACTATATTTTATAATGTCTTCTCCTTCTTTCATTTTCATCTTATCAAACTGACCTCTGAGACTCTCTACTTTGGCTCTCTTTACATTTTCATTTTCTCCATGGATATCATGTAGTTTCTTCCACATATCATAGGCAGTAGGACAGTCCTTGACTTCATCAAATTCTGAATAGCAAAGTAAAGAAGCTATATCAAAACATCATTATGTTATGATTCTTCATGTCCACCAACTGATCCACAGACATAGGTCTAGGTGGTTCCACATAATTATGGTCCAAGAATTGCAGACCAGTATCTCCAATAGTAGATATATGTAGCTTCATCAACTCTTTCCATGCAAGAAAGTTATCTTTGTTAAGCTTGGGGATCTCCCTTCTGTAAGACAACTTTGATCTTTATCTTAGGCCTTGAAACCTTCCCTAAAAGCACCAAAATATTTGATACCAATTGTTGGAAATGAGTTGAGTAACTGAGAGGGGAGGGGTGAATCAGTTACCACAAAAACAAATCCAAGTCCCTTAGTTGTCTTAATCAAACTTATCACTCTACTCAGTTAACAAAATATATTATGCTATTACTCAGTTAAAAAATAAATCTTAAGATATTAAATATGATTAACCTTTAGTGATTAAGTGCAGAAACATAAAGCATAAAGAAAATAACAGGTACATAGATGACACCAAGATTTAACATGGAAACCCAATTTGGGAAAATCACCAATTGCAACTAGTTACTATTTTAACTCTTCTAAAGTGAGCCCTGTTAGGAGCCAACCATGTTAAAGGTTACAAAACACACTGTTAGGTGTGACCCTGTTAGAGGATTTAATCACCTTGTTAGGAGTGGCCTTGTTAGAGATCTTCAAACACTTCAATGTAGAAATGCCACCTTGTGAGAGGATTTATGAAAGAGTATTAAGTCTACTCTGTCAAGAGATTTGGATCACTACTACAATTTTTAGAGACTAAAAATGAGTTTGACCTGATTAAAGAAGCAACTAACTTTGCAGATTCAGATCTTTGTACTCGCTTTAACTAGATCCTCACTGATCAAATATTATTTTGCATCTCGGTCTAGATATTCTGTCCTTAATTAGAATTCCCTCTTATTTCGCCTTCACTCTTCATATCAAAACTCTTATCACACATTCAATCCAAACTTGAACCTGTATATATATGATATCCCTTGTCAAGTTGGCTTGAATATCCTTCCAAGAAAACAATAAAACTTAATTCTTTTGGCTTCAATTAACCAATTAAACATAAAGTGTAAATTTATGTTAGTCAGCTGACACTAAATGCATAACTTGGTTAACACTATAATCCTTTGATGCCCGAGCATTACTCGACTGAAACCAAACTTACTTTATTTCCTGAGTGAGCTTGGTTAAATACAAAACTTCCTTCATTAACCAACAGAGCTCAGTTAATACATAAAAACACTTGGGTGGATACTGGAGTATTTCTCAATGCCCAAGAGAGCTTGACATACACTGACTGTGGTTGGTTAGGTTTAGAAATATGTGTAACATTACTACATTTTTGTAACATCAATGACAATACACAATTTAATAATTGTCTTCAACAATGGGTGATGCAATACTACTAAAATTGTGAATAAGATTTCTATATAAAGTAGCCAACCCATGAAACATTCTTACCTATATTATCCTAAGTGGAGTAGGAAACTCAAGAATGAATCTAACTTTCTTTACGTCCATTTTGACACCATCTATAGATTTATAATAATAAAAAAAATCTTTTTTGCATGAACCTGCATTTCTTAATATTTCCATAGAGTTTATTTGTCGTCAACACCATTCTGAACAAGTTGAATAACTGAGAGGGCACTGAATAAGTTATTCACAAACACTTTCTAAAAATTTTACTAAACTGGTAAGCACTTAAACCATTCAAAAACTTACAAAAAATATGAACATGAAAAAAAAACCATCAACACAATGAACACCAGAATTTACGTGGAAGCCCAAATCAGAAAAACCACATAGAAGCTAATTCTCATGAAATAGTGATTTTTACAAGGGCTCACTAACAGTTTAATCATTGTGGGTTGTCTCACTGACTATTGGAATAACTACCCAGAAATAAGAAAGGCTCATTGCCAATACAAATAGGCTCACTGCCAGTACAAATGGGCTCACTCTCACAATATAAGAAATGAAAGTAGAATACACTACTAAAGTCACTATCACTGATACTCTGTAATATTGAAATGATATAAAATTATACTATTGATTGCATCAACTCACACATATATAAACATAGAGATCTCCCCTTGTCAGATTATTATTCACTTCACATATTACTTGCATCTAATCATCACGTCAACAACTAAGATTATCACTCTTCTTATACAATGTGATGCCAACAACCAATTGAGCCTAAACCAATTTGAAAAAGGTCACACCAAAATATTCCCGCATTGGTAAGGAATTAAATGTTGATCCCCTCTCTTAATATTACATGCTTCACATATATCATCCCACTACACATTCTTTGATACCTTTGGTACCAAGAGATAGGATCTATATGTTACAATTCAAATACATCAACTAAACCACAACAAACACATCCAAGATGGGACTGAACCAAAACAAACATTCTATAGTATGTTACACACTATGTAGGACTAGCACCAACACACATAAAGAAAAATATTTAAAGCACAACCTTTGGTGAAAACATCTACTGATACACCATTACTGATACACCAAAATAGCCAAACCACATCTAAAACCTCTTATATGCATCAAATGTGTTGAACAATCATTAAAAAAAATATAGAATCAACTTCACATTCTACCAATTTCCCCCTTTTTCATTGATAGAAACATTTAGCAATAACAAAGAAAACATCTTACTATCAAAAGATATCAGCATCAAATTTATTTGTCACTCTTCTCCAACTGTTCTTCTCCCCCTTTTCCAATAATGAAAAAGGGACAAAATTCCCCTTATTGACTCACTCATCTCCCCCTAAGAGGAAGTCACCAAGAATTGATCTAGAAATGATTAAGCATGCAATTCACTAGACATATGCACACACAGATGCATTTACTAACCACTAGGAAGGGGCAGAATGACCAATTTCCCCCTAAGATACTCAAAAGTATGCTTGCACAAAGTTTTTATAAAGGTCTTATATCTGCTACTTTGTAGGCACATACTCAATCTTTAATTCCTTTTACAACACCTTATCTCTCAAGAAATGATACCTAATAGATATATGGTTCATTTTGAAATGTTGCACAAGATTCTTTGAAATATTTATAGCGCTGGTATTATCACACATGATTGAAATCAGCTCATCAAAATTTATACCTATATCCTTCAAAGTTTGTTTCATCCACAATACCTGAGTAAAACATGAGGATGTTGCAATTTATTCTAATTCAATAGTTGATAGTGTTAAAGAATCCTATTTCTTCCTTGACCAAGAAACCAACGAGGATCAAAGAAAATAAGCTCCACCACTAGTACTTCTCTGGTTATCCAGAAAACAGGCCCAATTCACATCAGTATAATCTATCAGCATGAAATCTTAACTTTTTGGATACCATAATCCAAATTCTTATGTTCCCTTCAGATATATGAAAATAATTCTTACGACCATAACATCTGATTCTTCTAATTCTTCCTAAAATATGGTTGAAAAACATACTACATACATAATATCTAGTCTAGTAGAAGTCAGATACAATATTTCTCCAATCATTGATCTGTACTTACTTGCATCATCCTTTGATGAATCATATTCCTTAGTCAACTTACAGCTAGTGAAATTAGGAGTACATACCGGTTTAAAACTCTCCATACCAAACTTCCTCAACAATTCCTTGACATTGATAAGTAGGAGATATTTTCCACAACAAGTCAAATTGTGATATTTCTATCAGGATTCAATTGTGTAGTTTTTGAGTCAAACACATTGACCCATGTTTCATGATTAGTGGTTCACAAGAACCCATCACTCTTGAGAATTAATGTAACACTTAGGACTCATTTAATCTAGGTGATGCTCATAGAGGTGAAACACTGGGAGTTCCTGAGAGGTCACCCATCCTAGTACTACTCCATCTTGAGCGTGCTTAACTATGAATTTTCCTCCATGGTTAAACTCACTCTTCTTGCAACCCCATTTGAAAAATATTCAACAAGTGGTGTACTTTATGAACCATTCATTATAAATCCTCTTAAGCTCATCAATTGATAAGTAAGGGATATTTTTCACAGCAAGTCAAATTGTGATATTGCTATCAATATTCAAGTGTGTAATTTTTGAGTCAAACTCATTGATCTTTGTTTCATGATTATTCATTCACAAGAACCGATCTCTCATGAAAATTAATGGAACACTTGGCACTCATTGCATCTAGGTGATTCTCACAGACGTGAAGCATAAGGACTTTCTAGGAGGTCACCTATCCCAATACTACTCCAGCTTTAGTATGCTTAACTAAGAAATTTCCTTCATGGTTAAAACCACTCTGATTTCAACCCCATTTGCAAAACCTTCAAAAAATTTTGTGCTTTATGATCCATTCATTAGAAATCCCCTTAATCTCATCAATTGATAAGTAGGAGATATTTTCCATAGCAAGTTAAACTATGATATTGCTATGAGGATTCAACTGTGTAGTATTTGAGTCAAACTCATTGACCCATGTTTCATGAGTAATAGTTAAAGGTAACCCATCTCTCATGAGAATGAATATAAAACTTAGCACTCATTACATCTAGGTGATGCTCATAGAGGTGAAGCATTGAGACTTCCTGAGAGGTCACCCATCTCAGTACTACTCCAGCTTGAGCATGCTTAACTACAGAGTTTCCTCCATGGTTAAACCCATTTTTCTTGCAACCCCATTTGTAAAACTTCAACAAGTTTTTTTATTTATGAACCATTCATTATAAATCCCATTAATCTCATCAATTGATAAGTAGGAGATATTTTCCAAAGCAAGTCAAATTGTGATATTTCTATCAAGAAACAACTGTATAGTTTTTGAGTCAAACTCATTGACCCATGTTTCATGAGTAGTGGTTCACAAGAACCCATCTCTCATGAGAATTAATGTAACATTTACCACTCATTTCATCTAGGTGATGCTCATAGAGGTGAAGCATCAGGACTTCCCGGGAGGTCACCCATCCCAGTACTACTCCACCTTGAGTGCGCTTAACTATGGATTTTCCTCCATGGTTGAACCCAATCTTCTTTCCACCTCACTTTAAAAAACTTAAACAAGTGTTGTGCTTTATGAACCATTCATTAAAAATCCCCATAAGTGCATCAACTGATAAGTAGGGGATATTTTCCACAACAAGTCAAATTGTGATATTCTTATCAGGATTCAACTATGTAGTTTTTGGGTCAAACTCATTGACCCATGTTTCATGAGTATTGGTTCACAAGAACCCATCTCTCATGAGAATGAATGAAAAAATTAGCATTCATTGCATCTAGGTGATGCTCACAAAGGTGAAGCATCGGGACTTTGCAAGAGGTCACCCATACTAGTACTACTCTAGCTTGAGCGTGCTTAAATATGAGGTTGCAAGAAGATTGGGTTTAATCATCGAGGAAACTTTGTAGTTAAGTGTGCTCAAGCTGGAGTAATACTAGGATGTGTGACCTCTTGCGAAGTCCCATAGCTTCACCTCTGTGAGCATCACCTAGATGCAATGAGTGCTAAGTATTCCATTCATTATCATGAGAGATGGGTTCTTGTGAACTACTACACATGAAACATGGCTCATTTAGATCACTCAAAATCTACACAATTTAATCCTGATAGCAATACCACAATTTGACTTTCTGTAGAAAATATCTCCTACTTATCAATTGATGAGCTTAAGGGACTTTCTAATGAATAGTTCATAAAGTACAACACATGCTGAAGGTTTTGTAAATGGGGTTGCAAGAAGAGTGGATTTAACCATGGAGGAAACTACATATTTAAGTGCATTTAAGATGGAGTAGTACTAGGATGGGTGACCTCCCACGAAGTCCTGGTGCTTCACCTCTATGAGAATCACCTAGATGTAATGAGTTGTAAGTGTTCCATTTATTCTCATGAGAGATGGGTTCTTGTGAACCATTACTCATGAAAAATGGGTCAATGAGTTTGACTCTAAAACTACACAATTGAATCCTGATAGTAATATCACAAGTGGACTTGTTGTGGAAAATATCTCCTACTTATCAATTGACGAGCTTAAGGGGATTTCTAATGAATAGTTTATAAAGAAAAACACTTGCTGAAGGTTTTACAAATGGTATTGCAAGCAAAGTGTCTTTAACCATGGAGGAAACTTTGTAGTTAAGAGTTCTCAAGATGGAATAGTACTGGGATGGGTGAATTCTCAAGAATTCTCAATGCTTCACCTTGTAACCACCTGAATTTGGTCTGTTTCAACTATGGACCCTATTTTCCCTAAGTGTGATCATACCCTTGATTATGTCCAAACAACTCTGTTACTACTTGGCATAATTCTTCAAATCAATTTAATGTCCTAGGTGATTTTTATCACTGAATTATATTAACTATTATGGCCATACAATTCAAATCAATTCAAACCAATTAAATCAAATCAAAATCAAACATGGCTATAGTATTTAATTATAAAGGAATTAAATAAATCCCTAAATCAATTACCCACTAGCAAATAACCCATTCCCCTAGCCTATTTAATGGCTATAGTCCCCTAATTATTAAAAATCAATAAAATTGTTTAAATAATTAATTCCTATATTTTTGAATGAATTAAATAAGTTTAATTCATTTAATTAATATTCTCCTAAACCCCAACCTAACCTTATCAAATGGAGATACCAATCCCAAGCATGATCCAAATCATGACCCTATGTCTAGAAATGAGCTACATGCTACTTCTACTTCTTCCACTATTCCTCCATCTAAAAAAGCTTCAAGGATATCCAAATATCCTCCGTCACACAAAGATCCTAATGCTTTTTATGATAACTATGTCTACCCTCAAGGGATGCCTTTAAAATAAATCCAAGCTAATCTATATCTTGCAGCAAGTACATTCCATGCTCCTATGATCAAAGACCCTAAGCTTCCATGTGCTTCAATGCCTTTTCTGAATGATTCCCCAGCAATCCTTCAAGAACACCTTATAAAGATTGAAACTCCTACCTTTTCCTTTGGAGTGGATCCATGTCAAGAGGATAATACAAAGAACAAAGGAACAAGTCTTACTAATGATCAAG
>MU227928.1:68487-116595 GCA_018584345.1 Thuja plicata
TAGAGTAATAGCATATCGAGGTTACTAATTTAAATCATTATGATCTAATTAGTAACTTCCCTATTCACTCTAGTTGCTTAAGCTAATCTTAGGTAGTTTCTATTTCTGAGTTAGTTTCCCTTTTTAGGGTTTCGGCATCCTTTATAAGGATTGTCCGCTTTGTAATTCATAAGGAGTTGTAAATCATTTCATTATTGATAATATAGAAATCATTTTCTGTCAACATGCATTTGCATTCTCTGGCCTATCGGCCGCCATAGCTTCAGATCCTTCTCTCTTCTGTCTGTTTCATTCTGTTTATGTGATAGTCATGCATGCAGGTGATCTTGGTGGCATTGCGTTTTAGCAATCTCAACAAATAAGGCATTCACAACAATTCACACACACGTATGTCCCAATCACTGCACTGAAAAGGAATGTATGGATTCTACGAATCCCACAAACTTCAATTTAATATACATTTGAAAATATGAAACTGCAAAAATTAAGAGACTGAGGCTAATAAAGGTTTACTTTAAGAATGAATCACAATCAACCAAAGATTCCCTAACAGAGATCAATTCACTAATATAAACCAATAGAATTATAACAGCGGAAATTTTTCTTTCATTGATTTCAGAAAATGATCTTCAAATTATATCCCAAAAAATTCACCAAAAATTATACTAAAATAGATCACTAAGTAATTCTATCTAATTCCCCAAAAATTATTATCAGCCAATTCAAAGTTTTTTCTGGCTATATATAGCCATCAGTTTAGAGCATACAATTTAAAGCCCAAAAAACTCTCCCAGAACTTTGGGATGAAAAATAGTTTTTAAACTGAAAGTATTACTAAAAAAAAGGAACAAGCAAAATGACTAGTAACACTCTGAGATCCACGGAGCACGATCATAGAGTGGCAGATGAGCTAGATCCCATACACTGGTCATTAGTAACATTGGTGGCACGGGCATTCCTCCACTCCTTGTGCACATTTGAAATGTTGATGATAGTGGCATGATGTGGCAGGGTGATATGGATTATCCTCTATTTCAACACATTTTTTTCCTTGCATACTTGGATGATTTTGTATTGTGTGATTCCAGATGATCAACACAAACTACCAACATGGGTTCAATATTAGGCATTGATGTGAAATCTCATGTTGTTAGGTATTTATTATCCCTTATAGTTGAAATCCCTCTTTCAAACTCTTGGGTCATCTCCCCTGCATCTTTAATGTTTTGACCATCCTTAATCATCAGAGTAATGTTCAGACACTTCAGATCCTTCTACATTATGTCTTCCAATCCCTTTAACTCATTCAAAAAAAGGGTAGCTCCCTCATGTCTTGTTTTAATGACAAAATTTGACCATTCCATACTCTTAATGGATACATAAAGGACATCTTCATCTAGGCCTAGGACTAGTTTTTCAGTAAGGAAATTTTTAACCCCATATTTCTCAATCTCATTTATCTGATTCATCACATTAGCCAATTTTTTCTTTTCTTCTACTATTCAGCCAACTCTGTTAGTGTTTATGATATTGATGTTGTAACGGTTCCATGTGTTTGAATCAACTAGGTGATATAGTCACCTCCGCGCTGGATCATGCCCTGTATCCACTTGTCAAAAACATCAAAAATGAGTTTGTTCCTCTGAGTTTGATCCAGATTCTTTTTTACTTCAGGAGAACAAGGGTCAAAGGATTGAGGTACTTGAGCTAATGGTAGAGGAACAAGATCCTGGACTTCCTGTTATTAGGAATAAGGTGTCTCAACCTTGTATATTTCCTTACATTTGATATTTTCCAAATGTCGGCACTTTAGACAATGTGTAAGGTAATCATGACTGAAACGGTTATGACAGACTCCTATGATGGTCATTAATATTTGTAAGAGCTAATTTTGGAAGTTTTGATGATGGGTGAAGACATGCAAGACATGTGGCAACTAATCAGTTGAGTACGATACCCAAAAAGAAATTTTGGGTTCCTATTTTCTCAGAGAATGGTAAAACCCTAATACAGATGCCTTTTGGAAGTTGCCCCAAAAAGTGAAGTGCATGATATAAGCATTTTTTAGGGTTGAAAATCTAAGAGAAGTTAGAGTATTTTTGGAACATTTTTATGCTGTCGAATTTGCCTTCAAGTGTTGATTATCTCCTGAAAGAACTTGCATTGCAAGTGTATTGTAAACAGTATTAGTTTTGATTAATACATTGTGCAGGTTTTGGAGTGCTGGGGTTTTTTACCAAAAGGTTTTCCCCAGGGTAAATCATTCTGTCATTATCTTTTTTCTATGTATGCATGTTATTGTATTTCATTTTGTAATTGCTAAGGGATAAAGCTGAATTTGCATGATCCTCTTCTCGAGAGTTTAGCGTGGGAAACTGTTTTCCACACACTTAGTTTCCTTTCAGTTGGTATCAGAGCCTAGCCAGTTTTGGTTCTATTTGTTAGGGTACGGGATTTTTGAGCTAATCTCCAGTTCAATGGGATTATTTTTGTAGAGTATTCATAACCTTATTGCCAAAAGAGATGGCAAGTTCTTCATACAGTAGAATAGAGGTGGAAAAGTTCAATGGCACAAACTTTGAGTTGTGGAAACTCAAGATGGAAGACATGCTCATAGACCGTGATGTATGGGAGGTGGTTGATAATGATATCAAACCAGTTAATATGCCTCAAGAAGATTGGGATCTCAAGGATCAGAAATCTAAGGGTCTCATTAGACTCTGTCTAGCAGATTTTGTTCTCCTGAATGTTCTTGATGAGAAGACCGCAAACAAATTGTGGACACAGCTTGGGTCTGTGTATCAGGCCAAGTCCTTGGTGAATAGATTATTCCTGAGAAATAAGTTGTATTCTCTAAGAATGGAGGAAGGAGGATCCATTTCAGATCACCTGAATGCGTTTAACATGTTGATTGCACAGTTGACATCAACTGGTGTCAAGTTGGAGGAGGAGGATCGATGTATGACCCTGCTATCTTCCTTGCCGGATTCATGGGACCAATTTGTGATGGCCCTAGGGAGTACTATTGTCACTTTCCAAATGGATGATGTGGTGTCTTTGCCATTATCTAAAGAGATGCGAAGAAAGACTTATGATTCAACCAAGGAAGCCCTTGTTGTTCACAGTAGATCCAAAGATACAGGAAATAAAAATGACAATAAGTCTGAAAAGGGTAGATCCAAATCCCATGGGAAATCTAAGACTCCTGGAAAGTCTAAGTTAACTTGTTGGAATGGTGGTAAGACTGGGCACTTCTATAAGGACTGCAAAGAGCCAAAGAAGAAGAAGAAAATCCCAGATTTAGATTCTAAAAAATCTCAAGAAGATGGCGATGCTTTTGTCATGGCCTTGGCCACTCATGCATCTAATGATGTGTGGCTGATTGACTTAGGTTCTTCTTTTCACATGACCTCTCATCAAAGTTGGCTCTCAAAGTATGAGGAGTTTGATGGGTGAAAGGTGTACCTAGGTGATGATTCTCACCTAGAGATAGTTGGACGAGGAAGAGCCACTATCAGATTCCCTAATGGATGAGTAAAGGGGATCAATGGGGTAATGCACATCCTGACTTTGGCATGAAACCTGTTATCTATAAGTATGTTGAATGATGCAGGTGTGCAAGTTGTTTTTTCAAAAGATGGATGCAAGATGATTAGAGGAGCTATAGTGCTCGTGAAAGGTACTAGGAGAGGTACCATGTTTCAGCTGGATGCTTGAACTTCAAAGTGCAATAGTTCTTCTGTCTCAAGGAAGAAAGCAGGAGTCACTTCATCTCCACTGTCTGAACCAGCAGTGAAGAAGTCTGTCGTAATGGGTTCTGATGGTAGTGCAGAAAGTGTACATAAGGGTGCTAACACTTTGGAAGGAAAAATTCCTACATAAAAGACAATGTTGTGGCATATGAGATTTGGCCACATTGGTGAGAAGGGTCTCAGAACCCTGAAAAATAAAAACCTCGTTGAGGGGTTAAATGATTGTAGTCTCAAGTTTGAATTCTACGAACACTGTGTTTATGGTAACCAAAATTGTGTTTAGTTTTACTCCAGTTCTCACAAGTCTTCTAGTATTTTGGATCTTATCCATTCGGATGTGTTTGGTCCTATTAAAGTTCCTTCACTCTCCAAATTTGTATATTTTTTATCTTTTATAGATGATTACAGTAGAAGGAAATGGATTTATTTCCTTAAAAGCAAGACACATGTTTTCAGTCGGTTCAAGGAATTTAAATCTCTCGTAGAGAATCAGACTGGTAAAAGAATTAAGTGTTTGAGAATTGACAATGGTGGTGAGTTTTGTTCGACAGAGTTTTCACAGTTCTATAAAGAATGAGGGATCGAGAGGCATAAGAAAACTCCTTATAACCCACAGCAAAATGGAGTTGCAGAAAGAATGAACAGGACATTGATTGAGAAGGCTAGGAGTATGCTTAGTGGAGCTGGCCTCGAACAAAGGTTTTGGACTGAAGCTGTGGCCACTTCTTGCTATCTGGTTAACAGATCTCCTACATCAGCTCTTGTTGGTAAGACACCCATGGAGGTGTGGTCTGGTAAGAAGCCTTCAGTTAGACAGCTTCGTGTTTTTGGTTGTGAAGCTTATGCACATGTGCCTAAGGAGAGAAGATCTAAGTTGGAAAAAAAGGCTGTAAAATGTATCTTCATCGGCTATAGTGTTGGTGTGAAAGGATACAAGCTTTGGTATCCTATGATTGGTAAGGTGTTGTATAGCATAAATGTTGTGTTTAGAGAGCTAACACCTTCTCCTATTGTTCTACAGCCAGATGAAAAAGAAATGAAAGAAGATGTTGTTCAGTTGCCTCCTACCCCTGAGAAGACTGAACAGAGACACCATGATGGATTTGATGATGAGGAGAGCTCTAGTAGCTCTAAAAATTTAGAAGAAGAGGTAGAACAACCTCAACCATATCCCTTGAGGAGATCCATGAGAGAAAGAAAGCAACTAGAGAGGTTTGGATTTTCTATGTTAGATTCCAGTTGTGCTTATGCCTTGATTACAAACACTGATGAGCCTAGATCTGTGAAAGAGGCTATAGGTATGCAAGATGCAGGTTCCTAGATTGAGGCCATGGATGATGAGATGGCTTCATTGGAGAAGAACAAAACTTGGGACCTAGTACCTTTGCCTAAAGGACAGAAACATGTTGGAAGAAAATGGGTGTTTAAGAAGAAATTCTATGTAGATGGCAGTGTTGAGAGGTACAAGGTCAAATTGGTTGCAAAGGGGTATTCACAAGTGGAGGGAATTGATTATGGTGAAATATTCTCTCTTGTTGCAAAGCTTACATTCATTAGATTTCTATTATCTCTAGCAGCATCGTATGATTTAGAGGTAGAACAGATGGATGTGAAGACAACTTTTCTTCATGGTGATTTGGAGGAAGAGATCTATATGAGCACTATATTCAGAAAGGTAAAGAGTCTTTGTTTTGCAGATTAAAGAAGTCTTTGTATGGTTTGAAATAGTCTCCTAGGATGTGGTACCTTGAATTTGATGCCTTTGTGTCATCGATTGGTTTTCTGAGATCAAAATCAGATCATTGTGTTTATTTCAAAGTTGACAATGATCGCCTTCTTATTATTGCATTATATGTTTTTGATTGGGAAGGGTATGTGTATGATTTTTGATTTGAAGTCTCAGTTGTCAGCACAGTTTGAGATGAAAGATCTAGGGGCAGCCAGGTATATTTTGGGTATGGAAATCAGTAGAGATAGGTCTAACAGAAAACTTTGGTTGATTCAAAGTAAGTATGTGAAGTCTGTGTTGGATAGGTTTAGCATGGAAAATTTTAGACCATTGTGTGTTCCTGTTTCCATAGGAATAAATTTATCTATGGATGATTGTCCAAAATATCTTAGTGAGGTGGAAGACATGAGAAAATTACCTTATGCAAGTGCAGTTGGCAGCCTTATGTATGCTATGGTCTGTACTAGACCAGACATTGCCCAAGCAGTGGGAGTCCTGAGTCAGTTTATGGCTAAACCTGGATGGGTACATTAGGATGCAGTTAAGAGAGTGTTCAGATATTTGAAGGGTACATCAGAGTATTCCATATGCTATCATGGAAACTCTTATGGATCTCTGCATTCAGTTTGTATTCATGGGTTTGTGGATTTAGATTGGGCAAGTGACATTGACAGAAGGAGATCCACCAGTGCCTATGTGTTCACTATGTTTGGTGGTTCCATCAGTTGGATGAGTAAGAAAAAACCTATGGTTTCTTTGTCCACAATAGAAGTAGAGTACATGGAAGCTACTCATGCTTGTAAGGAAGCCATTTTCCTTAAGAGACTGTGTTCGGATGTTGGTGTTGATGCAGGACAGATTACAATTTGTTGCGACAGTGAGAGTGCTATTTGCCTTGCAAAGAATCCAACTTTCCATGCCAGAACCAAGCACATTGATGTGCGGTTTCACTTTGTGAGAGATATGGTAGAGGATGGAAAGGTAAGTTTGGAGAAGTTAGATACAATAAAGAATGTTGTGGATGCATTGACAAAACCTGTGGGCACAGAGAAGTTCAGATGGTGTTCAGAGTCTATGGGCCTCTCGGCCTATAGCAATTAAATCCTGTTATTTCCTTTGGCTCTTACAAGGTGTTCGACAAGTGAGAGAATGTTAGGAATAAGGTGTCTCCACCTTGTATATTTCCTTACATTTGATATTTTCCAAATGTCGGCACTTTAGACAATGTGTAAGGTAATCATGACTAAAACGGTTATGACGGATTCCTATGACGGTCATTAATATTTTTAAGAGCTAATTGTGGAAGTTTCGATGACGGGTGAAGATGTGCAAGACATGTGGCAACTAATCAGTTGAGTACTATACGCAAAAAAATATTTCAGGTTCCTATTTTCTCAGAGAATGGTAAAACCCTAATACGGATGCCTTTTGGAAGTTGCCCTAAAAAGTGAAGTGCATGATATAAGAATTTTTAGGGTTTCAAATCTGAGAGAAGTTAGAGTATTGTTGGAATGTTTTTATGTTGCCGAATTTGTCTTCGAGTGTCGATTATCTCCTGAAAGAACTTGCATTGCAAGTGTATTGTAAAAAGTATTAGTTTTGATTAATACATTGTGCAAGTTTTGGAGTGCTGGGGTTTTTTACCGAAAGGTTTTCCCCAGGGTAAATCATTGTGTCATTCTCTTTTTTCTATGTATGCATGTTATTGTATTTCATTCTATAATTGCTAAGGGTTAAATCTGAATTTGCATGATCCTCTTCTTGAGAGTTTAGCATAGGAAACTATTTTCCACACACTTAGTTTCCTTTCACCTATATGAATTCTTCTAACTTTTTTATTGTGGCCTTTAGTTCCTTCTTATCCTTCTCATCTTTGAAATTCCTATACAACATCTTCTTGGTAGACTTTTCTAGATGCTTTGCATCTACTACCCTAGTTGCAATTCCAAGATCTATCTTTTCGATTGTAAATTCACCAACAATGGTTTCACTGATATCCTTTTCTTCCTTAGGGACTGCTTGCTCAGCAACCCAGCGTCCTGTTTTCTCGTCTATATCAATCATAGACAAAATCCTGATCATTTTTTTCTTAACTGTAGTCCCTGAGAATTTTCTAACCATGTCTTCCATAGGTAGAGTGATGGGAAGCACATTCCTTTTCTTTCTAATTGATGTTTCCAGCTATTTGAGTGTGATGGGTGGTTTCTGGAGAGGAGTATTTGTGTCAACAGTTGTGGAATCCCCTATATCAAATTGGTCGACCTTTAACATTTAAACCTCTTTAAAAGGAGTGCTTTGAGTGTTCTTTTCTAACATTAGACTGTCCATTTTATCCAGGTTGATCACTTCAATTTCCCTAGCTACCACAACATCCTCTTTTTTAGATTTGGTCCTTATAACTCGCACAGATGGGGCAATACAGGAGATACTCTATTTTCTAGACTTGGGCTTGAGAGTTCTTTTATTTTTAATCTTAGAGGAACCTGCAATAGAAACATCAACATTAGATGGAGAAATAGGATTTTTAATAGGGTTGGAAAGTGTATATCTCTGTGTGCTATGTCTCTTTTGCATAGGAGGCTTTTTTCATTAATCCACTTTTCATTCTTTTGATCACAATGATAGTTTTGATATGTATGTTGTCCCTTTCATCAATATTCCAGTCTATTTAGGGTAGTGGTAATCCTTTGACTCTTTCTTAAATCTAATCATCAATCACCTCTTCACCTTCCTCTTTCTCTATCCCTGTGATATCAAGGTCTATTCTTAGGGTAACAACTTGGCTGAGAGTGAATCTCAACCATGACGTGATTCTTACCTCAAAATCATCTCTACAATTTTCCCAATAATCTTCCATTTGGGGAAGATGTTGAAATTTAGTAGAAAAATTAAAGTGTAGGGTTGCATAACCCCTGCTATCAAAATATTTCCTCAACTCAAAAGTCTTCAGGTTCAACTTGTTTAATTGTAGCTCTAGATTGAGGGCATCCGAGGATGTTTTACATGTGTAGAACCCCAGATCAATGGGAAAGCTTGATTTTTCTTGGCCTTTCCTATCCTTCACGCTCTTATGCACATGATCCAATTGGTGACCTACTTTAGTTATGATGTGGCTATCTATGGCATACCTTGGGAGCCTGAATGGCTAACCTTCAAACCCACCAACCCTTATGTAAGTAAATCTCCTAAACTGGATAAAGAAATTCCCATAAGTGTTGATAAAGTTCTTAGCTTCTTCTGAAATCCTCTATTCAATGTTCCCCTGCATCTCATAGACTAAATTTCCAGAAAAAATCTCATTTACTCTCATGAAATTAGCAGTGTAAATTTTTTTTTTGTAGATGAGGGTAATAATCGTATACTTTCATACTTGGGATAGGCATTTCATGAAAGAGGCATTTTCATTCCCTGGTGCATGCTTGTACATAGAATAAGTATGAGGTCATGTGAAAGCCATTCCTTCCTGAGAAGTTTCCCAACTGATGGTGAATTTCATCTGCAATAGTGCCTGCAGTCAATGAATTTATGGCTGTCTAGGGTTATTTCAATGTAAAAATACATCCAATCTTGCCAAAAATATGCATGTTGGTTCCCCTTGACCCTGCTAAGTAATATGACTAATTCCTCAACCTATAGCTTAAAGTGGTCTATGGTAAGAGGCTTAGGTAGCCTAAACCCTCCTCTTTGTGGTTTCAACAGCTAATTTTGCACAATTTCATTCCTATAAACTTGTCGTTGAGTTGAGAAAATAGACTAAGAAGAGGCAGTAGTCCATCCCTCATAGGGATCCTTGTCAGGAATACCCATTTCTGTTAAAACAACATCCCTATTTATGAAGACTAATGGGATCCCATCTATATTTTTGATACACTTCTCCTCCCTACTATAATTATTGGCACATTCTACTACTAGCTCAGGGCACAGAGTCGCTATTGGAAATGCAGCAGCTTCTGCCAACCCACTTTGGACTACTTTTTCTATCATGGAACCTGGGACTAGATTTTTAATTTTTTTCCTAATTTATTCTAATTCCCCTGACTGTATTGATGTGTCATCACACTTTGACAGAGAACTAATTAGGCAAGAAGTATGCCCAAAATTTGGGAGTGGCGGCTTCATGGTATATCAAGACAATGATACAAAGAAATAAGAACAAAGAATGCAAAAGTTCTACAAGGTCTTTGTAACTTAAAAATCACAAACAACTTCTATTTGAATCAGGATTTCCAATAGAAGACAACTAACCGGTTAATTCATGCAATTTCTTTAAGATTCGAGAGAGAAGATGATACCTTAGCTACTTTGTCACTTTTGCCTTCGTTAGAAGAGTTTTTACCATGGTAGAAAACAAGACTGAGTGTCACCCATTTATTTACTAGCATCTCACAAGACCATGGGAGATTTGAAATTAATGATAAAATATCGGAAAAATATTTTAATTAATGATGACAAGAGGTTTGCTTGATTGTTGCATTAATTGTCATAATTTCTCATGAGTGAAATGACACTTAAATATCACTTCTCATGATTATTGTATCTACGCCATGCACGGATGCCACATTCCTTACCAGCTATCATTTCCATCACATCACCACCGCCTTCTCCTCCTCTTGGCTTGAGAGCATCCATTGAACTTTGAAATTTGAACTAAGAAAGTTCAAAAGTTGAGTTCAATTTGAGACAAGACATGACTACCCCTTGGCATGTTTAAAAAGATAATACGAGTGACAAGAAAATAAAACTTAATGATCATCAAAACATAATGCAAGCTCAGGAGTGCATTTGAACCTTGAACCTTGAACTAGGCTAGTTCATGATTCAAATTCAATGGAAGGAAAAGTTTTGGAAAACATGCCACTTAGTTTACATGAAAACAACAAAAAGGAAAAACATACCGCGGGGTGTTATTGAACCTTGAACTAAGATAGTTCAAGATTCAAGTTCTACCAACAAGAGGGATATGCAAAGGGCGAGAAACAACCATGGATACGATATAGTTTAAAAAAAAATATTGGGGGATTTTTGAAAGGAATGAGTCAATGAATAACAAGAAAAAATTAGGGGTAACAATGGTTCTGTCTAGGGACAAGGACTCTTAAGCATGAAGGATGAACTTTAAGGCTTTGTTTTTGCAGACTAGAGAGTCAAATAAAAAAGGATGAAAAAATAGAAATAAGAAAACAAAAAGAGAATGGGAAAGGAATAACTGAAAGAAAAATAAAGAAAGAAACACACCAAACAAATATGTAGAGAAAAGACAAAACAAACTACCTACAACTGATACAACTTCAAATCTTGACCGCTAAATGTCAAAGGAAAGAAAGTACCATCAGGGTGTTCCAGCTTGAAATATTTTCTTCCTAATTCTTCACTGATGATGAAGGGGCCTTTCCACAATTATTCAACTTTTCCATGGGCACCCTTGGGTTCCCTTCTTTTATCCCATAGTAATACCTGATCTCCTTTCATAAAATTTTGGGGCCTGGCTTTTCGATAAAAAAATTTCTTGACTCGGGCCTGATGCAGTGCTATACGGCTCACCATCTCTTCTCTTTCTTCCTGAATCTTGTTGAGGTACATGATTCTTTACTCCAATGCGTCCTAAAAATTTTGATCTTCTACCACCTCTGTAGCTTTGCGGCAGCCAATACTAGAGGTAATGAAATTTGTGCTTCAGTACCATATACTAACTCAAATGGTGACATTCTGGTTTCCCTTTTAGGAGAGGTGGGATCAGCCCAGAGAGCTTCAAATAGCCTCTTATGCCAATCTCTGGCATTTTCATTCACTAATTTCCTCATAATCTTTATCAAATTTTTGTTACTTGATTCTGCCTAACCATTCCCTTGAAGGTAATAGGTTGATGCATGCGATAAGTAAATGCCATGATCATAGCAAAAAAAAATTAATTCCTGAGAGGAGAAATTAGTAGCATTTTCTATAACTAACTTTTGGGGAGTCCCAAACCTAACCAATGTGAATTTTTCTAGTAATTCACATACCATTTCTGACATGGTTTTCTTGACAGGGACCGCTTCAACCCATTTGGTGAAGTAATCCATGGCGGCCAGGATATGTGTGTGGCCGGTGTAGGAGAAAAGTTGACATCAATCTTCAACACTTCTCTCTAAAGAGAGAGATTATTGAAAGAAGGGTTTAAAACACCTTCTTTCACCAATATGGCCTAATGGAGAGGGGGATACTTAGGAGAGGGATAAAGTGATAAAAGGGAGGCTAAGACACTATCACCTTGAGAAAATAGATGCATTTTAAAACTAATCTAAAAGGAAAACATACATGGAATAACATGAAATTTTGTTTTTGTCTTTATCAAATGTAATGATTACTAATTAATGCATGAAATGATTTATTTTTTTGAAACATATAAACATGCGATAATTTAATGTATTTATGCAACAATGTAATGCATGGAAAGAAGATCTAAATACATATAATGTAGCAAAGGTATGATATAAAGATTGATTAATACAATGTATACAAGGAGATCTAGAAAAGGAGGATCTAACCACCAAAATCTAAAAGAGGAAATTTCATAAGTTGGGACCACCAAAATGTATAGAAGTAAATGGTAAGAATCGCTAAGATTCAAATTACTTACCATAGTCCTACATACATTTGAATACAAATGATGAAGGGGCATCTTGGGGTAGTTGCCAATCCCGTGTCACCAAAAATATGTTTTGGTTTGATTTTGATTTTTTGCTTGGGAGCTTGGTAATCTGGTCGGTAATTGCCTTGGAGTTCCTTGTTAGAGTGCTCAGTTACCTGTTGGCTTGGTTATTGGTTGCTTGGTCTCAGTGGCTGGTTTCTTGGTCTCGGTTACCAAGTGGGTGTTTTGTGTTGTTCCTTGGTGGTGTATGTTCAGTGGAGCTTGGCTCGATTTTGCATCACACTGCGTGGTCTATTTTCTATCTTCTTAATCACTGATGTGGTTTATGCTATATGTTTGGGCTGGCTGACTGATGTATTTAATTTTTGGTTGTCTGTGGGAGTTTTCAAAGCCTATATCTTGTTTGATTGAATCTCCTATGTAGATTTAATGACTGTTGGAGGCTGACTGGTTGATAACATGTTGGTTGTGTGTTCTTGATGTTGACTTGTGTTTATTTATGTTATTTCATTTGTAATGGCAGCTTGTGGAAAGTGTTTATAAAAGAGAGTCTAGGTTGATGTTTAGGGGATTAGATGATGGAGAAAAAAATATAGTGGATAGTAAGCTATAAGCTGAAGAACTGTAATTTGATGCAAATAGTTTTAAGTGGGTAGATAAAAATAGAATATTTCTTGGAGGCTTGCGAGTATAAGTTTAGATCTGATTTCTTCCACTTGGATATAGAGTAAACTAGGAATTTTGGATCCTACAAGATCTTGTTGATGCTTTTGTTGTTGTGGCACTAACTAGGAAGGCCTTATAGCCCGGCTTGTTGCATGTAATTGAATCTAAAAATTAATATGAATTGATATAAGTTGGTATATCTCTATGTTGTTGAGTTTTCATTGTTATCTTGTTGTTGGCTGCAAGTTTGGACAACCCTTTATTGAATCCTTGGAGCTTGAATGCATCAAGTAGTATCAGAGCTGGTTCATTTCTTGTGGAGCTTAGGGTTTTCGAAGATCTAGAGAGATGCCTCTACGAATATTGGACCCTAGGGAGATTGCAGATATTTCTAAGGAAGTGGAAGCGATGATAATAGAAAGATTTATATTTGACATGGCCGCAATGAAGAATGAAATCATAAAAGATATAAGAAATGTTGGATTACATAGAGGTCCAATAATAGATGATGGTTATGAGGAAGCTGCTAAAGACTTTGAAGCTGCTGAAGAATTTGAAGCTGCTGAAGAATTTGAAGCTGCTAGATCTAGTGGAGATGATAGAGCCAATCGGATGGAGAGATCTGGAGGAGATAGATATGATTAGTTGCAGAGATATAGAGCTCAATTGAGTACAAAATATCAATTGAGGTGTCCAATTTTTTAGTTACATTGAGACCCGAGGATCTGATTGATTGGATCAGTGAGATAGAAGACATTGAGGATCCTCTTAGAATGAGATTTGAATAGACTAAGTTGAAAGGACATGTTTATTTATGGTGGAAAGAGTTGTAGAGGGAAAAAGAAGAAGAAGGTGAGATGAAGATCAATCGATGGAGGTTGATGGTGAAAAAGCTAAAAGCTAAGTTCATTCCCACCAACTATGAACTTGAGTTATTTAAGAAGTTGCAAAATTTGAAATAGAAGGAGCTGACTTTGGAAAATTATACCGAGGAGTTCTACAAATTTACTATTTGGTCTAGGCATAGAGAACTTTCTAAGGAAAAGGTGGCGATGTATGTTAATAGTTTAAGATTCAATATCCAGGATGAGATTGGTATTTTGAAGATTGACTCAATAGAAGATTCTTATCAGTATGCATTGAAGGAAAAAGATAGGTTGAAAAGAAGACATCATGGTAATTATCAAGGGAAAGAGAAGCAAGAACATTTTGTAAAAGACCAACTGAAAGTTGAAGATGAACAGAAACCTATTGAACAAAGGAGAAGGATAGGTAGAGGTGTGTTCAGAGGTACTTTTTATAATTATTGTGAAGGAAATCGATCATTCAAATGTCCCCATGCAGATAAGAAGGTTGGTAGTCACTAAAATGTTGTGGTGAATGAGGTTGATGAGAATGAACTTGAGGTAGAAGGCGATGCAGTCAAGGATGGAGGATCCAATGAAGGACTATTTAAACTCGCAGGCAACAACCATAATAGTGGAAACAATCAAATATAGAAATATAATCAACATTCAACTTTCTATTATCATAGATAATCAATTACATCCAACATGTCAGGCTGTAAGGCCTTCCCAATTATGACCAGATAAAAAGATACAACTCAAGATCTATTACAGATCTTTTGCAAGCATTAGGCCATTTACCTTCTGCCAAGACATACAACAAATGATCCATATCCTCAGATCCACTCCCAAATATCCTCCCTAAGCTAAGAATAGAATGCAACCTAAATACAAAATGAATCCAACAAGTTGGCCTACAATAATCAAACATTGGAGAAACCCCCCGACCCAGATTTAGGTCCACACAATCCCCAATGAGAGATCCAACATTAATTTCATGATCCAAAGTAAATGCAAGAGTCAGACAGCAAGTCGGCCTTCAAATCTAACAAAGTAAACCATGTCGGTGAAAGAGACCACCAAGAAACAAACACCAAAACCCATTGGTGACAATGAGCACCGATCCACCATAGTAACCAAGTCACCAACAGTGACCGAGTACTGAGAAACTACTATCGAGAAAACACCACCGAGCTTAGTCACCGAGTTGACCAACCACCGATCAATAGGAAACTGAGATAGGAACTGAGTACTCAACCAAGGACTCCTCTAAGATACCAAACTCCAAAATCAAACATTTTTTTTTTTGATACAAAATTGCCAAGAATCCTAGGATGCTCCTACATCAGACACCCCAGGTAAAGAAGATGTTCCCATAAAGGAAATCACGAATATCTTAAGGGAATCAGAACAAGTATTCCATACTTTTTCTTAACCCATATCTCTTCGTGTCCTTTATCTCATGTTTTCTTCACTCTGTCCATTTTCCCATTCAACAAGTTCCTATGCCCTACACCTTTCTGAGACCTCCTATCTTCCACTGACAGTAACTGACTTTGACCATCCTTTGCACTTTTGACACCATCAGTATTTTGGTGAGCCACATTCTCATCTGACTTACTAATCAACTCGGTATCATCTACATCTCTCTGTGTCAGTAATGTCAACATATGTTACACCATCTCAACCAAAAAATTTATTTTCTTCTTAATCTCTGCAAGTTCCTCAGAGATGTATTTCTCTTTTCCCTTCAAACTTTCATGCATGTTATCCATAGGAATAGGTTCATCAACTTTCTTCTCCTCATGTTTGTCACTTTCATTTAGAAAAAATCCGATAACTCCACACCCCTTAGTCCCTGATCCCTACAAGGGTATCATTTTATGTTTGGATCCACCCTACCTCACAACATAGGTGTTTGCACGACCATCAAACATAATATTTCTATCATATTTCCAAGCTCTATCAAGCAATAGGTAACAAGCATCCATAGGCAACACATCACATAATATCTCATCATAATAAGATCCAATCTTAAAATTAAAAAGACATTTCTCCTCCACCCTAACCTTAGACACATCTTGTATCTAACTAATCTGAAAAGGATTAGGATGTTTCTTTCTTCCCAAATTAAACTTACTAACCATATCTTCTGAAAAAAAGTTCTCAGAACTACCACCATCAATTATGATATTACATACCTTATCCTTTCACTTACATCTAGTTCTGAAAAAACTTCTTCTCTGTACTTGTTCATTAATACATGCAACTAGTCTTCTAGTGATCATAACTTCACCTTCTTCTACAACATTCACTAAAATTTCCTCGGTAGTTAGGGTAAACTTCATTTGAGGACATGACTAGGCCCTATGTCCCTTCTCACCACACTAAAAAAAAGTACTAATGAAATCACTTCTTTCGCTTCTTCCATACCCATGATTGTAATCCTTAGTGGTTTGACTACTGCTATATCCCACCTTGGTCTCTTTAGGATTCGCCACCACCTTACTCTCAACAGGTGTGTCATCAGTCTTACCACCTTAGTTTTTGTTATTCTGTTTTCTTTCAAACTTCTTGTTGAGCTTCTCCTCAATCTTCAATGTTATTTGATAATCATATCCTATTGTTTTCATCTGAACAATAAGTAACTCTTCCTGAACACTAAGTCTCAAGCCATAGATATACATAGCAAATTTCTCCTTGTCAGCTTCTTAATGTCCATTCCTAATCAGGATCCTATAAAACTCCTCGGTATACTCCTCTACCAATTTGTTTTCCTACCTCAAACCTTGCATCTTCTTGAACATCTCCAATTCATAATCCTCCGGAATGAATTGCTTCTTCAACTTTTCAACCATTAAGTTCCATCTGATGATCTTGTCTTTACCTCTCCTACTTCTTTCCAATTGAACTTCTCTCCACCATATGTTTGCATGACCTTTTAGCTTTGTCTTTGCAAACAAAACTCTATCAGGATCTCCCACTTCTTCATAATCAAATTATTCATACATCTCATTAATCTAATTGATCTACTCTTCTGGCCTAAGGCTTCGATCAAATGCATAAACTTCGATCATCAGTCTTTTCCCAATTTTAGACATAGCTCTCAGAAATCTAGCCTCTTCTAGATCTCTGACATCTTCTATAGCTTATTTTAAATGATCTTCTTCTTAAAAATATTCACCATCATCTCGGTGTTCTCTAGACAAATTATTTCTTTGCAACTCCTCTTTCCAATCTTGCACTTGCATCTGCAAAGCTCATAAAAATCTTCAAGATTGAACTCCTCCTTAGGTTCTTCCTCTGTGATCTCGCAAGATTTCTCTAGAGGCATCTTCACTCCACAAATATCTAGTAATTGGAAATATAGCTCCATCTCCAACGATTGAAACTCATCTCTGGTACCACCTGATGTAGTCAAGGATGGAGGATCCAATGAAGGAATATCCAAACTTGCAACCAACAACCATAATAATGAAAACAACCAAATACATAGAAATATAATCAACATTCAGCTTTCTATTATCATAGATAATCAATTACATCCAACATGTCAGGTTATAAGGCCTTCCTGGGTACAGCCAAATATAAAGATACAACTCAAGATATACTATAGATCTTCTATAAGCATCATGCCATTTACCTTCTACCAAGACATACAACTCATGATCCAGATCCTTAGATCCAACACTCAGATCCACTCCCAAATCTCCTCCCTAAGCTAAGAATAGAATACAACCTAAATAAAAAAGGCAACCAACGGGTTAGCCTACAATAATAAAACATTGGAGAAACCCCCCAACCCTGATTTAGGTCCACACAATCCCCAATAATGGATCCAACATTAATGTTACGATCCAAATTAAATCAAGATTCGGCCAGCAAGTCGGCCTACAAATCTAACAAAGTAAACCCAGTCGGTGAAATAGACCATCTAGCAACAGATACTAAAACACCATTCCACCATAGTAACCGAGTAACCAACAATGATCGAGTACTAAGAAACTAGTACTGAGAAAACACCACAAACCTTAGTCACCGAGTTGACCAACCACTGATCAACAGGAAACTGAGCAACCGCGTACTCAACCGAGGACTCCTCTAAGCTACCAAACTTCAAAAGAAAAAATATTTTTGTTTGATATAGGATTGCTAAGAATCCTAGGATGCTCCTACATCACAATTTGTGACTCTCTTTCTTAGAATAACTTTTTTTCCCTCGAAGCAAGCTGATTCTTGTCAGAGGAAGAACTTGTTCAGTACTATGTGCAAGTTTGGTGGTAAAAGTTGTAAGGTGATTGTTTATGGAGGAAGTACTGACAACCTAGTTGTTGAGGAGATGGTTTAGAAACTTGGTTTGAAAATATTGAGACATCCTTGTCCTTATAGGATAATTTGGTTACAATATGATCATGCAGTAGAAGTGAAAGATCAGTGCATGGTAAGTTTTTACATTGTTACTTATAGAGATAAAGTATTATGTGACATTGTGGAGATGAGTTCTTGTCATGTTTTACTTGAGAGACCTTGGTAGTATTATAGAGAGGTTAATCATGACTATAAAAGAAATTTGTTTACTATCTTGAAAGATGGACATAAGTCTACTTTGATTCCTTTGAAGGATGAAGACAAAGGAAGGAGGAACTTGAGCATTGGTAGCAGGTCTAAGATGGTTGTAGGGGTTGGTGTAGACATTTAGATTTAGAAATCTGAAGGTACATTAGAGAATACTAGTATAAAAAGGAAGTAGAAGAAGAACTAAGGAAAGAGTATGTCGGTTGAGGATTTGGAGGACATGTAAATCAAGAACTAGTTTGGGGTCTATGTGTTTAATCCCAATAGATGTTCATCCAACTGCTGAGAACATATTTTCACACCTCGAGTGTCTGATGTAGGAGCATCCTGGGGTAGCTGGCAATCCCATGTCACAAAAAATATTTTTTGGTTTGATTTTTATTTGTTTCTTGGGATTTCGATAATCTGCTCGATAACTTCCTTGGAGTTCTTTGTTGGAGCACTCAGTTACCTGTTGGCTTGGTTATTGATTGCTCGGTCTCGATGACTAGTTGCTCAGTCTTGGTTATTGATTAGGTGTTTTTTATTATTCCTCGGTGGTGTCTCTTTGGTGGAGCTCGACTTAGCTGTGCCTCTCACTGAGTGGTTTATTTTTGGTGTTCTTGATCACCAACGGGGTTTATGCTATTTGTTTGGGTTGTCCGACTTGGTGCATTTAATTTTTGGTTTCATGTGGGATTTGTGAGGACCTATATCTTGTTTGGTTCACTCTCCTATGCATATTTAATGATGGTTGGAGGCTAACTAATGGATAAAATGTTGGTTGTGTGTTCTTGATGTTGACTTGTGTTTAATTATGTTATTTTATTTGTAATGCTAACTTGTGGCAAGTGTGTATAAAAGAGAGTCTAGGTTGATGTTTAGGGGATCAGATCAGGGAGAAAAAAGATAATGGATTGTAAGCTATAAGCTGAATAAATCTAAGTTGATATAGATAATTATAAGTGGGTAGATAGAAATATCAGATTGCTTGGAATCTTGCGAGCACAAGTTTAGATATGGTTTCTTCTACATGGCTATAGAGTGGACTGGGAATGTTGAATCCTGCAAGATCTTGTTGATGCTTTTATTGTTTTGTCCCTAACCAGGAAGGCCTTACAACATGGAATGTTGCATGTAATTGAATTTGAAAATGAATATGAATTGATATAAGTTGTTATATCTCTGTGTTGTTGATTTTTCATTGTTTTCTTGCTGTTGGCTGCAAGTTTGGATAGTCCTTTATTGGATCCTTCGAGCTTGACTGCATCAAAAAACCCTCACAAAGTGAATCTAATTAGCATAACCAAAAGGAGGACGAGTGGTAATGCAAGATCTATGCTCAATAGGGATTTTATTCCTTAAGAGATTTGATCTAATAAATTAAGTTCAAAGGAAAGAAGGAAAAATAAGCTCACCTGGAAATGGTATGAGGAAAATTGAGCTTTGAATCTGAATTTGATTGTCACCGAAATCTCAGATCATGTTGTAACTATAAATCTAGCAAGCAGGATTCTAGGTCTATTTTTCCTAAAATTTTCACTAAAAAATAGTAGGTACAAGTCAACTTTTGGGAAACAGGTTGACTTGTTCCTAGAAAACTCTGATCAAACTTTGGACTAAATTCTTCAACTATACCTACACTGCCCGGATCTAAAATCACAACTTTGCAACCTGTTCCTACACACAAAAAATGGGAGAAGAAGGTTGTGGAAAGGGGTTTTCCTTTGTCAAACCCCTATTTAGGAATCAACCTTGTAATCAAATTGAAATTTCACAAGGAAAGATGAAATGGAAGCTAGATCTAAAACATAAATCACCTTATACCTTGATGATGCAATGCCTCTTTGGATGTGACCATGAGTGTTGTTGCAATAGCTTGAACTCTACAAAATACAAATATGAAAATATGAAAATAAATCCTTTAATGATGAATATTGTATTTTTCAACAATTCTTGATGAAGAATAAGAAATATTTAAGACTTGGACACTTGATTGAAGAAGGGATCTTGCACTCCAAGTTTTATTCATTGTTCATGAATAATTGAAAAATTGATATGGAATTCTTTCCACATCCATCCATTTCCATTCAAGTCTTATATTTATTTTCCTCAATCAAACATTATGGCAAATTACAACATCCATTACATGAGGTTTTCTCTTTCATGATTTCATTTTCGGTTTTTTTATGTTCAGTCAAAGCTATTGCATCAACATATTTTATCACATTCAAAGAAGCATTTACATTGCCAAGGTATGATATACTTTAATTTTTAGATCTTGCCTCTGCTACATGAAAATATGTTTTCCTTTATTTCATTTCAATTTTGATTCCTAAATAGAGGTTTGACTGAGGCAAACCCCTCTATCCAACCTTCTTCCCCATTTTTTTCTATGTAGGAATAGGTTACAGAGTTATTACAAGAAATATAGAGAGAACAAGAACTGTCAGAGAAACCCTATAAGTTTGAGGTTAAAACCTAGGGAACATATCGAATTGGAATCCTATTCCTAGGTACAAATCGAATTGCCATCCCATACCCTCTAGATTCATCTTAGATTTGGTAGGGAGATAGATTGCAGTCTTCAAGTGTTGCATCTGCATTTACAAGTATTTTAAGGATTTTGTTTGTTCAATATTCAGATCTGAAATGAGATATCTCCCATTTTTGCCTTGATTGCATGTAGATATCTCTTAATCTATATTTCTTATCTCATTATCATTCCACATTTCAATTTTACATTTACAGCAAAGGATCATTAACCCATTTAGAACCTGAGACCTCCCTAGCCTATTAGGACATCTTTCTTCCAAATGTGAAAAATCAAAAGGGTGGAGTAATCTATCCATTTGCATTGCTTCCCTTTTCCTATTTTACATTAATAAAGAGACATATGTAAACTTTGAAGAATACATCCTACACTCTCCTATAGTGATGCCTTCTTTTCTTCAAATTTAGTTTATCAAAGTAGGTCCACAACATCACCTTTTTCCTCTCACCGCTGGTAGAGAGGCCTAATAAGTGCCTAAAAGAAGCAACAATAAACATCAGGTATGAGTTCATGTAAAATTTAAGAGTGGTAGTTTATCACACAAAGAAACATTAATTAATTCACCCCAAATTATCTGTTGGACACCTTTCCTATAAGTGGGATATACCTATACATCCATGTTTCAAACACATTAAATTTATTTAACCCTCTAATCATGCTAAGCAGAGTGATCATGTCAATGATCTCCTCTTTAAACTCCTATAGAGAGTTACAAGTCATCTAAAAATTACAATTATAGGTTTCAGAAACCAACTAGTGTTGATAGTCTTCTTGCAATCATCCATATTCTGGTTATAGTAAGTTTGAGCAATTTGTATGATGATATCATCATGTGTAAGTGGAGCTAAAATGTTGAACTTATTTTCAAAATTTTCTACTTCCAACCTAATAATCACTTTACCATCATCATCCTTAATGGTTCTAGTCTCCTTTTCAAAATGAGATGCACTGTCCAAAACAAATTTTGGTCCAAGACCACCATAGGAAATTTTGATACCAAATGAATGTGAAATTTAAGAAGCTACTTCATGCCTAATTTTATTTAATTTTCAGTCCTTTCAATGAACTCGTACATATCAATATGCCTGATCTTGGTGTCTTTGATCTTCTCAATGTTGGAGACCTCTAAAGAAGCTTAAACAATGTTCTGGTATTTTTGGTATTTGTATTTTATCTTCTTGTTTGGAGAAGTAGCTAGTTCTTGAAACATTCAAAAAAAATCTATAAAACTGAGAAGAAAAGACCATATCATTAGAACATCAGGATGTGTCATTGAGAGCTCCATTACATACTCCATCAAATTGAGCTATTGCAAAACTAATGCCTATGCCTTGACTTATCAAATCTCAAAGAACATGTGTGTACATGCCTAATAGGGATGAGACAAAAATAACACATGTATGGGGTCATTACTACAATTTAGGTCTTAAGGACCTCATTGTAAACAAGGGAGAAACATAAATGTTTACTATTGTAATCAGGCCTAAAATTCCCAACTACAAGAGTGTAAAACTAAAGGGAACTCCCTTTGCAGCTCCAAATTAAAGTTCTAAGTGTAGATGAGTAGTAAAAAAGCATTTTCATTGCAATTTGAACAATAATTTTCTATTGAAAAAAGTAGAAATATCATGTCTCCTAATGTAATCAAAACTTTAAGTTCCGATTGTGAAAGGAAATAAAGGTAAACCAATGCAATTGAAACTTAAAGTTTGATTGCAAGTGCAACACTAGAAGTCATGAGTGTATTTGGAACTTATTACATGTGGGAAAGGTAAGTTCCTTATAAGGACTTAAAGTCCTGATTGTAAAGGTTAATGCAATCTTTCATTGGTTTGAAGTTGGAAGTTAGATTTCTTAATGCAAAGGGAATCTTTTCATAAGACATGTCCCTCATAATCGAGACATAAACTTCTGATTATAAAGGTGATGAATGGGATATTATAAGGACCCTTGTAATTTGCACTTAAAATTCTAATTGCATGGGGAGTTATAAATTGTAATAAGGATGCATTTATCAATCCATTATAATTGATATTTTTAGGTCTATTTTCATGGGATTGTTCAAAAAGGATAAATGCAGGCATACAACATGTTTTAAGTACTTAAAACCCATTGATAAGACATGAAATTTGTGATAAAAAATATTTTGAAAAAGAAGACTAGGGCTTTTGAACCCGATTTGAAGTTGTAAGAACTTAAATGCAAAATGACCTAGGGCATAAAAAGAATACAAAAATAAAATAAAAGACAAAACAAACATAATAGTCACAAAAAAATATACATTTAATTAAAAACAAAAAAGATAATGTGTGTCCTAATTGTAAAAAAACATTGATGCATACCTAGAGCAAGGCGAAAAATCCACTTGACAACAAACTCATTTTCACTAGGAATGCAAGCATAGAGACTTTGAATGGAAAGGAAAGGGAAAAAAATGATCTTAATAAAACTCTAAGTTAGTTTAATATAAAAAAAAGGGGAGTTATAAATCGATTAGAAGTTGATTTAATAAGCATTAATTCCAAACCCCTAGTTTTCGTCAAAACTTAACGTTCTAACTAAAACTGCTTATATGTCCACATAAGTGCAATTTGGGGCTTTAGGCCTAGATTGCAAGTGCAATTCAGGACTTAAAGTCTAAATTGAAAAAAAAAAACATGTAAATTACTTGAAATGAAGGATAAAAATTTCAAATTGCGAGGAACTTTACAAAAAAATAACTTTAAAATGAAAAAACCTAACAAAACAAAAATCAAAGACTTTAACTTTCTAATGATAAATGACATGAAGACATAAATTCTCAAGTGTGACCCATCTCTTGATATAAAATATGCCTTATATTACATAGGCTATGATTTAAATTAAAAATTCATGGGGGTTGTCCTACGATTTTTCCAAGAAAAAATCAGAGACAGTAGATTGCTAAGGTTAAAATTCATAAGCACCTAGAAGCTCATTTCATTGATTCTAAAGACTAATTTATGGATTTCAAACTTTTTTGGGTGGCTAAACTTGATAAAAAAATATGAATGTGTACTGATTTCTGAGATCTCAACAAAGCTTCATTAAAAGATCACTTTCCTCTTCCAAACATTGACATGATAATTGATTCTATAACTGGCCATGCAGTTTTATCCTTTATGGATGGATTTTTTGGATATAATCAAATCTTTATTGATCCTCAAGGTCAGTATAAATCCATTTTACAACACCTTGGGGTACCTCCTTTTAGGTTGTTATGTCTTTTACATTAACAAAATCTCGTTCAACTTATCAATGTGCTATGACTCTTATTTTTCATGATTACATGCATAAAATTTTGGAGGACTATGTCGATGATATTTAGGCTAGATTAATTTCACATCAAGATTAGGTCAAAATCCTTCATCAAATCTATAAATATCTTCAAAAATAAAAAATGCATTTAAATCCTCAAAAATGTGTTTTTGGTGTTGATAGTGGAAAACTATTGGGATTTATTATTTTATATTATGGTATTGAGGTGGACATGAAGAAATAGATGCTATTGTTAGTATTCCACCTCCTCAAAACATTTCTCATCAATCATATTTTACAAGGAAAAATTCAAGCTACTCATCAATTTATTTCACAACTTGCAAATCAAACCTTGTTAATCCCCATGTCTTACAACCTGTTATTCCTAATCAATATTTTCTTCTTTATACTTTTTCTTCTTCCAATGCTCTTTCAGTCTTATTAGATTAACATGATAGTGATGGTAAAGAACATCTTATATATTATATAAATTGTACCTTACTTGATTAGGAAGCTCGATATATTGTAACATAAAAATAATGTCTTGCTCTTGTCTTTGCAACACAAAAGCTAAGGCATTATCTTCTCAATGTTGAAACTAATGCTATCATCAAATTTGATCCTTTCAGACATCTTTTCTCTAAAATTTATCTTTCAAGATGCATAGAGAAATGGGTTACAATGTTAAAGTGGATTTCACCCTAAATTCATTTATCAAAAAAGTGATTAAAGGACAAGCCTTAATAGGCCATTTAGCCAATGCTCCTTCACCTTTGAAATGCCTTGTTGATGACAATTATTCAATTGTGTATTGTCATTGATGTTTACACAAGTATAGTGATGTTTACACAAATGTCTAATACTATCTAAGCACAGTCAGTGTCTTCTGAGCTCTCTTGAGAATTGAAGATGACCAAAGTGATTTTTAGTTCTAACTGAGTTCACTCGTGCATTACAGTGTTGCTCGGGCGTTGAAGGATTTCAGTGTTGACCGAGTAAAACAGTTAGTGTCAATCGACTAATAGTGGCTTATATTTTATGGATAATTAGTTATATGCAGCCGACAAGCATGAGTTTTATTATTTATTTGGAAGGATATTAAGGCCAACTTGACAAGGCTTAACATATATATATATATATATATATATATATATATATATATAAGGTCAAGTTTGGATTGAATTGTGTGAGATAGTGATGATGTGTAATTGTATGTGAAATGTGATACGAAGAGTGAAGGCGAAATCAGATGGGATTCTGATTGAGGATAGAATATAGAGGACTGTAAAAGAATATCTAATCAGTAAGGATCAAGTATTTAATCCAGAATAGAGATCTGTATCAGCAAAGATAGTTTCCTATCAAAACAGTTCAATCCATTGTTACTTTCTAACAATTTTAGCAGTGATCAAAATCTCTTAACAGAGTAGACTTAACAGTCTTTTGTAAATCCTCTCACAAGGTGACATTTCTACATTAAAGTGTTTGAAGACCTCTCAAGAGGACACTCCTTACAGGGTGATTAAATCCTCTTACAGGTTCACACCTAACAGTGTGTTATTGTAACCTTTAACAGGGTTGGCTCCTAACAGGGCTCACTTAAGAAGAGTGAAAAATAGTGACTAGTTGATATTGGTTGTTTTTCCCATATTGGGTTTCCATGTTAAATATTGGTGTTATCTGTGTACATTTCATTTTCTTTATGATTTATGTTTCTGTAATTAACTACTAAAGATAATCACAGTTAATATCTTAATATTTTCTATGTTAACCGAGTGATGGTGAAATATCTATGATAACCGAGTGTTGGTACCCATATAGACCCCGGTATTTGAACTTTCAGTGTAGGGTCTTGAACCTCTTTGAATTTAGTTCAAAGCAATTCAAAGTGGTTCAATTTGCATAAACAGGTTCATATAGTTCAGAGTTTGATGTACAGATCCGGAAGCCCAAGATTCAGTTTTCAGATTGAAGGGCTGGTGTAAAAGGCCAAATGCAGATCCAGTTTTTACTTTCAGAGCCATATTTCAAAATGAAGATTTTGAGGTTTAAATCTCACCGATGCAAGTTCTGGAGCTCAGATTCTTAGAATTGAAAATTCAGAGATCCTGAAGGCCACAAGTATAAATGGCCATAAGTTTGGGTAGCCCTATGATTTCCTAAGATAAAATTCACTCATTATGTTCCAATTTGCATAGTCTATTAGAATGCATGAAGAGAGTATGAGTAGAACATACTTGAAAGTTTTCCTCATGTATAGTTCGGACTGAGAGCTTACTGGATGTATGAAATTTCTGAAACAAAACCTTGATCCTATGTCTTACATATGAATTGCCTTCTATAAAAGCATGCATGGGTCAACAAATTCAAATCGGGGCCATTATAAGTTTCATACGAAGACTTGAGTGAAGAATGAGTATGCACTATCAGCTAGAATTCCAATAAGTACATATGGGGTAACCGAAAGAAGAAGTAAAAACAAGCACCATATTGTAAAATAGAGTGATTATTTTAAAGAATCAAGGAGCTATTATAGAAGATCTTCAGCAGTAAATGTGTCCATATAGATGAAATTTTGATGCTTGTAGGATATTCCATATATATGCCAGAATAAGGGATATGTGTATGAAAGGGTTTGGTTTTTATTTCAGCTCAACCCAACTGAATCAATCCATATCAATCAGGCCAAAAGAAGGAAATTCACATGTCATCCCATGATCTAATCAGCCAATACAACTGGCGATTCCTACAATCTGGATGGATATAATGAGATCTTGAACCTGTCATGCCAACAGTCTCATAGCCGATGTATACAAAAGAGTTCGGTGATAATGATTACCTATTGTGTAATCGTCTAATGATATCATATTGATCCAAAATAGGAGACAGCTGTGAGTCAATTGTAATACACAGCAATACATGTCCAAAAGTCTGTCGACACGGGTCAATTCACACTCCACGTATCCATTTCCTCCCTCGAGGATCTCGGAAATGTTTCATCTCATAGGTTCATGCATTCAGAAGATGCTCACCATCAAATTTATGGGGTTGAACTCTCCGTGGATCATGATAATAAGCATTGAAGCACAGATTGCAAGAATGAACCGAATTTGAGGACACTAGATCTATATCCATTGTCAAGCATTCATTGGTGTTACCTAAGAGGAACGGCCTTCTGCCAGTCTTCTCTGCGGAGACATAGACTGAGTGTGTGATCATTACAGAATGCCAACAAACTGTTTGACAGAATGCCCGAGAATTATGTCAGTGGAGGCCGCTGAATTCCTAGTCTCAGCGGGATATGGAGACTCCATATAATCTTGGTAATGACATATGAAGTCACGTACCTAATATGCAGACCCGACACATCATGATGAGGGGAGAATTTTGTCGATGGTTTTCAAATTTAGTGTGGAAGTGGTGATTAAGCTCCTCAAAGAATATAGCCACCAAAAGAAGACACTCAAATCGTCGATAGTGTATGTGAAGTGTTTAACAAAATACTCGAGCTCGATAAGCATATGAAGCTCAGGTGACAGCAATGATGAACCGGGGCCACGTGAAAAGGTGTTTTTCCAATCAGATGAAATGCGTAGCTGTGTAGTGACATGTGGTGGATTATGCTCGGGGCTGTATACTGTCATTTGAGAAATTGTATGTGGACTATGGTATATATATGAGACTAAAGATATCATCGGCATTGAGGTTGGATACAGAGGATTTCATGCCCGTAATACTATTTCTTTAACACCTAAGGTAGTCATGAAACTTCAAAGATCATTGATAGTCTTGAAGACCGTGGCGTTATTCGGGCCTATATAATTGGAGGTGATGGAATTCAAAGAGGAGAAGTTGTTAATTATGAGGAAATTTAGAAACATGGCTTGAAAGTTGCAGTTGCAGGGATACCTAAAACTATTGACGATGATATTGTTGTCATTGACAAATCCTTTGGTTTTGACACAGCTGTAGAGGGGGCCCAACGTGTCCTCATCTATCCTAGAGACATGTGGACTTCATTTCAAAATTTGTTGAAATTCTTTTATTATCAGCGTAAGTTAAATATGTTTGAAACATTAAAGATGAGAGTGATAATAGAGATGTCTTGAAGGGATAATAAAGAATCAGTTATGAAACTGAAAAGAAACCGATCGAAAAGGAAGACATAAATATGCCACAAAAACATGGGAAAAGGGGTCCAGATTCCACCTAACCCGAGAGAATTTGTGCCAGGGGAAGGATAGTTTAGGATATTTTTATTGTAATGCAGGGAGAATATGGATAATGGAGGAAGTTTTAGTTTCTTTTTCAGGAAGTTTACGTTCAAAATCTTGGTTCTGTGAGGCTTTGAATGAGTGTTTGAAGAGAGGAGAAGAATGCTAATTAAATCTTTGTATTTAAATATTCTTTCTCTTCTGATTAAAATAGAACTTTGATTCTTTTTAATTATCTTTAAATGCTGCTCTGTTCATAATCGCAGTTACTATAAAACCTTTGAGTATTATGTAACTGTGTTCCTAAAATTTGTAGCTTTCAGTCTTGTTGTTATTTCTTCTTGCTTCTTTTCTCTTCGTTCTGTAAATCCATTTTCAGCATCCGTGACATAGTTATGAGCAGATGTTTAATTTCCTTTCTTGCTTTCAAGTTAAAATAATTATTGGTTATAGTTTAGTTAATTCATTGTAAATCATATACGGGGAGCTGTACCCAGATAATTCAGAGGGCGCTTACGCTCTTCAATAGCGAAGTGACCCAACTGTTGGTGTTGGTTGAGTCTTCTTATTTGGGCATTTTGGGGTCAATTTGTAATCATTTTCTTCGAAGACAAATCTGTTAACCACCACCGAGCAACAATGTTGAATTTTTTTAAGACATCTAAGGGACTTGGATTTATTTTTTTGGTAACTGATTCACCCCTCCCCTCTCATTTACTCAACTCATTTCCAACAATTTGTATCAGATCACCAACTGCTCATAGGGAAGGTTTAAAGGCCTAACCTAAAGATCAGAGACGTCTTACCAAAGGGAGATCCCTATGATCAACAAGGACAACTTCACTGCATGGAAATATCTTATGAGGCTACATCTATCTACTATTGGAGAAATTGGTTTGCAATTCCTGGATCACAAGTATGTAGAACCACCGAGACCTATGTTTGTGGATCAGATGGTGGAAATGAAGTATCATAACATAATGATTATATATATAGCCTTTTTGGTGCAAGATCATCCACTGCAACAACATGAATACCTCACCAAGATGAGACTCCTAGGGGTTCTTGAGGATGCCCAACTCCTTAGGGTATCAATTTTAGTTCATTGACCTAATTGTAAGGCCTAGTTCCAAGATTGGCATTCATAAGCCACTTGGTCAACCATTGGTCAAAGGGTCCCTAGAACCTAGGATTTGGGAATTTTATGTTCTTAGGATGTTTTAAGTATGTTAGGAACATTAAGTTCAATTTCTACAATAAGATTGCATCTTTTGTGCAACTTTTCAAAATGTTGTCAAAAGTTGTCAAGCAACTTTGACAACATTTTACATCTTTTAGTTTTGAAGTCTAAATGACTTCCCCAATGGACATATAGTTTGAAATATGGTTGTAACCGTTGGGGAAAGATTTCATAGCCCTTTCAGGTGGGTGGAAAGAATTCATGATGTAATTTTTCTCTTTTAATCAATAAAATAACTAATTTTCATGTAAACAGTCATCTTGCAACTTTGAGTACAGCCCTGTACGGAGAAACCAGGGCATGGAACCAATTAGGAAGTAAGAATTAGTGAATCACCTATCATTTGCATTTGGTTTGGGGTCTTGATGACCTCTGGTTTCTAAGTTAGAGTATTTTCTTTGTTCACTAGTCTGAAACCCTCTAAAACTAGGGTTTACTCACTAAATTTCATTTTCCTCTCATGTCCAGCCTTGGAAAATTTTGAGCCTTGGTGAAATGAGAGGTCTACATTTTTTTTGCATGATTTATAAGTTTATTTGAAGGGAAATTAGGGTTGGAGCATGTTTTGAGTAGAGAATGGTCAGCGTCTCTATGTGGCGACCAGCAACCAGAATGTTACAGTAGTGACTTCCATGAGATTGGGGTTGAGACAGACCTTGTCATTGGAGTTGAAGGAGTTTGGGATCACCTCAAGTGCATTACAAACCTTAATTTCATCTGCCCTAATTTTCAATTAGGCCTGTATAATTATGTTTTGTCCAAGCCACTTCCTTTTCACTTCATAATCCTTATCTTTAGGGATTGTTAGTACTTAATAGAGGGTACTCAAAAATGTGATTAGTTCCTTGGGTCCAGTATGAAGTATCAAAGTTATGTCCAATAAACCCTCTGTGCAAGGCTACAAGGAATTGAAGGCTTGATTATGGAACACACATCTCAAGGATACCCTAGACTTTCTAAATGGTAGTAACATGTCTTGTTAGGCTTAAGAAGATCTTTTTAAACTTGGATTAACCCCTACAACTTTGGTTGTCACTTAGGGTCTTATGAATCAATATTTGGATGTTGATTTCATAAGTATGGATTGTTGAACTACATTGCACATCTTGAATCTAGTAGTGAATCTTTGTCAAGATGTTGTAAGGAGTGGTGTGATTGTGTTGTGAACTTTTGTAAAGGTGTAAAACCTAGGTGGAGAGGGTTGTGTGTGTGAAGACCCATTAGGAGAGTAGAAAGGACCTAGTGTCTAGCTTTCCGTATCATACCCTAGATCTTACATTAAGTGCTATTAGAGCAGCTTAAGGATCTTTGGATTGATTCAATTTGCAACCATGTAAGATGGTGGTGAAGAAAGTGAACTTCCAAATAGGATGAATAATGCAGAACTATTGAGAGTAACAAAGGAGCATGATATAGAGAGAAAATGGGTGAGGCAAGAGATGGAAAGGCTTAAGGAACAAGTCAAGAATAGTGGTGGTAACTGTGGAATGGAAGAGGAGGGGAGTGATGAAGAAGCCCCTTTGCAGGAGGAAGAGGAGATCCCTGTAGATCAGAGGCTACTAGTGAAGAATTTGAAGTCTATGGAGAGGATAACCATGGATACTAAGCTTGATCTACCTATCTACAATGGAAAGATGGATGCAGAAGTCATGGACTGGATGGATGCACTCACTAGTTTCTTCGATTGTGAGGTGATACCAGAACACCAGAAGGTGAAAATTGCAAATTCCAAGTTGAAGGGGTCAGCCCTAACTTGGTGGAACTTCACTCAAGAAGAGAGGGTGAAGATGGATAAGAATCCAGTGGGTACATGGAAGAAGATGATGGCCTTAGTGAAGGAGGCTTATGTGCTAGAAGATTATGAAGTGCAACTTCATAAGAAAAGATAGAGTTTGAGGAAAAAAGAAATGGATGTCTTAGGGTACACTAAATAATTTCAGAAGCTCTCCATGAAATCCAAATTGGTAGAGCCAGAAAGTTTCAAGCTTGCAAGATACATGCAAGGATTGAGGATAAATATCCAGGATGAGTTGATTTTGTGCTCTCCAATCATAGTCCAATAGTGCTTCCAATTAGCACTAGAAGTTGAAGACAAATTCAAGAGAAGAAAAGATCAAAGTTCTAGGGGTAGAGGTAACAAAAACCCCAACAAAAATTTTAGAGGAAGAGGAAATACACGGGGTAGAGGACAGTCAAGAAATGATAGACCCATGGAGAAAAATCAAGGAGGAAGAGACCAAGGAGAGTCAAGTAATAGAGGAGGCTACAGAGGTAGGAGACCTTTTGGCAGAGGTAGGGGAAGAACAAATGAACCCCTAAGGTGTTTCAACTACAATCAGTTAGGCCACCATGTAGGGAGATGCCCTGAGAGGAGGAAAACTAACCAAGGTGAGAGAAGAGCACAGTTGGTCCAAGAAGACAACCAAGAACTTGAAGCTGAAGAAGGGATAGTCTTGATGATGAGACATGCCTTCTTTCAAGTATCACACACTCAAGAGCCAGCCCAAAGGAAGAACCTTTTTAGAAAAAGGATAAGATGCCAAGGAAAGGTATGTAACTTGTTAATAGACTCTAGTTCAACAAAGAATTTTATTTCTAAGGAAATGGTACAAAAGTTAGAATTAAAGAAAACACCACATCCTTTCCCTTATAATGTTTCTTGGCTCACTAAAGGACAACAAACACTAGTCACTGAATAGGCTATGATAGAATTTTCTCTAAGAGACTTCAAGGATAAGGTTTTGTGTGATGTTGTAGAGATGGATGTTTTCCATCTTATACTTGGAAGACCATGTAAATATGACATGGATGCCACCTATAGCTGTAGTAAAAACACCTACACTATCATTAGGGATGGAAAAACCTTTACTATGAAGCCACTACATGATCAGAAAATTAGAGAAGGAACCCACTGTAGTTGTGATAGGGGAAACAAAATGGTAAAAACATTGAAAGAATCAGAGGAGGAAAGTTTCATACTGATCATGAAGCCTAAGGAGAAGGAAGAATCTGATAAGATAGCACCCATACCAGTAGAGGTCAAGGAGTTTCTAAACAAATATAGTGATGTTATAAAAAATTATCTACCCTCTTCCCTCCCACCCCTTAGAGATATCACTCATAAAATGGGTCTCATACCAGGCTCCTCATTGCCAAACAAGGCACCATATAAGATGACTCCCAATCAGAATGCAGATATTTATAGACAAGTCAAAGAAATGCTAGCCAAGGGACTAATGCAGAAAAGTCTCAGTCCTTGTGTAGTTCCTTCTATTTTGGCATCTAAAAAGGATCGAACGTGGAGGCTATGCACTGATGGCAGGGATATAAACAAAATAACAATCAGGTATAGATTCCCCATCCCAAGAATTGAAGATTCTCTTGATCAACTTGGGACTGCCTGCTATTTTTCCAAAATAGACTTAAAGTCAGGTTACCATCAAATAAGAATCAGGCCAGGAGACAAATCGAAAACTATATTTAAGACCACTGAGGGGTTATTTGAATGGCTTGTAATGACATTTGGGCTAAGCAATTCCCCAAGCATATTCATGAGGCTCATGAATGAAATTTTCATTGATTACATTGGCAAATTTGTTTTTATCTACCTGGATGATATATTGATTTTTAGTAGCAGCAGGGAAGAACACCTAAACCATTTGGAGCAAGTGATAAAGAGACTTCATGACCACAAGCTCATCATAAGCTTGGATAAATGTACCTTCATGCAAAGGGAACTTGCCTTTTTGGGGTTTTTTATCTCAAAGGGAACATTAAAAATGGAACCTAGTAAGGTGGAGGCCATTATCAATTGGCCCACTCCAAGAAATCAAGGTGAGGTAAGGAGCTTTCATGGTCTTGCTACCTTTTACAGAAGTTTTATAAAGAACTTCAGTCATGTATGTGCCCCTATGCTAGATATCATCAAGGGTGGTAAGAAAACTAAGTTTGCTTGGATAAATGATGCTAACAATGCTTTTAATTACTTGAAGAATAGGGTTGTTCAATATCCTATCTTGACCTTACCTGATTTTAGGAAGGTGTTTACTATGGAGACAAATGCTAGTAACCTAGCCATTGGAGTTGTCCTAATCCAAGAGGGGAAACCTATGACCTTGAAATGTATTCAATAGTGCAGGCTCTTAAAAAATGGAGACACTACCTTTTACCAAAAGAATTTGTTGTCTATACTGACAACCATGTATTAAGTTTTCTAAATTCTTAGGAAAAACTAAGTGTAAATCATATAAAGTGGATGGAACAATTGTAGGCATACACATTCACATTGAAGCACAAGAAAGATCAAGAAAACAAGGTTGTTGATGCCCTAAGAAAAAGAGTTTTTTTGGTTGAATAAGTGCAACTACAAAGCATTGGGATTGATTCTCTCAAGCATCTATATGAAGGTGATCTAGATTTTGGTGAGGCATTCAAGGTGTGTTCTCAACTTGTAGGAAAATATCACACTGAGTTATCTGAATTTCTCATTCAGAATGACCTTTTGTTTAAAGGATCCCAACTTTTCATACCTAGGTGTTCTATGAGACTGAACATCATCAAAGAAAAACATTATTTTGGCATGGGTGGTCGCTTTGGCATAGATAAGACCACAGAATAGATCAAGAGGAGTTTCTTTTGCCCTAAGATGGCTAATGATATCAACAAATTTGTGGAAGTATGCACTATCTGTCAGCAAGCTAAGGGTGTATCCACTAATCAAGGATTATACTAACCATTTCCAATTCCTAATAGGCCTTTGGAGTCAATATCCATGGATTTTTTAATGGGCCTTCCTAAGAGCAAACATGGTTTTGATAGTGTCTTTGTGATTGTAGACAAATCCAGTAAGATGGTGCATTTTTTCCCTTGCAAAAGCACAAATGATGCCTCCCACATTGCTCAACTCTTATTCAAAGAAGTTGTTAGGATCCATGGACTACCAAAGGTAATAGTATCAGATAGGGATGTTAAGTTCCAAGGACATTTTTGGCAAACACTCCACAAGAAATTGGGAAGAGACCTAACCTATAGCTCTGCTTATCACCCACAAACTGATGGCCAAATAGAAGTGGTGAATAGGTCATTGGGGAACCTTCTCAGATGTTTAACCAAGTAGCATAATCAGAGTTGGGATATCATCCTCCCACAAGCAGAGTTTGAATTTAATGATTCTCTAAATAGATCCACTGGAAAAACATGCTTCCATGCAGTTTATGGGTTGCACCCAATAGACCCATTGGATCTAATAGATCTACCTTCAGACTTTAATATCAGTGCTCAGGGAGAAGAAATGGCAGAAGTCATTACCCAAGTTCAACATGAAGTGAAAACCAAAATACTACAGACAACCCAAAAGTACAAAGAGCAGGCAGATAAAAGGAGAAAACATTTTCATTTCCAGATTGGGAACAAGGTTTGGGCATACCTTAGGAAAGAGAGGTTACCAAAAGGCAGATATTCTAAACTCCACATGAAGAGATTTGGCCCATGCACAATCTTGCACAAAATGGGAGAAAATTCTTATGAAATAACCCTTCCCCCTACTTTGTTTATTTCTCCAATTTTTAACATTGATGATCTAACCTCTTATAAAGGTGATGTAGACTATGATGATGGAGGTACATCCAACAACTTGGGTCCTTCCAATACTTCAGATGGTGTGCCCAATCTACCTCCTAGCCAACCAGTGAAATTGGAGAAAATCTTGGATTCCAAAGTCCTCAAACAGACCAGGTTGAAAATATATATGCAGTACCTTGTTAATTGGAAAGGCCTCCCCAATATTGATGCTACATGGATGACTAAAGACCATATCAAACAACATGGCACTTCCATTGATCAAGTTGACTCAAGTGGGAACTTGAGTTATAAAACTAATGGGGAGTATGGTGCAAGAGCACCCACTGCAACAACATGAATACCTCATCAAGATGAGACTCCTAGGGGGCTTGAGGATGCCCAAGTCCTTAGGGTATCAATTTTAGTTCATTGACCCAATTGTAAGGCCTGGTTCCAAGATTGGCATTGATAAGCCACTTGGTCAACCATTGTTCAAAGGATCCCTAGAACCTAGGATTTGGGAATTTTATGTTCTTAGGATGTTTTAAGTATGTTACGAACATTAGGTTCAATTTCTACAATAATATTGCATCTTTTGTGCAACTTTTCAAAATGTTGTCAAAAGTTGTCACGCAACTTTGACAACATTTTACATCTTTTAGTTTTGAAGTCTAAATGACTTCCCGAACAGACATATAGTTTGAAATATGGTTTTAACCATTGGGGAAATCTTTCATATCCCTTTCAGGCTGGTGGAAAGCATTCATGACGTAATTTTTCTCTTTGAATCAATAAAATAATTGATTTTCTTGTAGACAGTCAGCTTGCAACTTTGGGTACGGCCCTGTACGGAGTAACTGGGGCATGAAACCAATTGGGAAGTAAGAAGTATTGAATCACCTATCATTTTCATATGGTTTGGGGTCTTGATGACCTCTAGTTTCTAAGTTAGAGCATTTTCTTTGTTCACTGGTCTAAAACCCTCCAAAACTAGGGTTTACTCACCAAATTTTGTTTTCCTCTCATATCCAGCCTTGGAAAATTCTGATCCTTGGTGGAATGAGTAGTCTACATGTTTTCTACATGATTTCTAAGTTAATTTTTAGGGAAATTAGGGCTGGAGCATGTTTTGAGTAGAGAATGGTCAGCATCTCTATGTGGCGACCAGCAACCAGAATGTTGCAGCAGTGACTTCCATGAGATTGGGGTTGAGTCAGAACTTGTCATTGGAGTTGGAGGATTTTGGGATCACCCAATTGTAGTCCAAACCTTAATTTCATCTTCCCTTAAGAATTTGGGGTACTTCCTTTGTTAATGGAGACCTAATTGTCAATTAGGCCTATCTAGTTATGTATTGTCCAAACCACTTCCTTTTCACTTCAGAACCCTTGGCTTTAGGTATTTTTAGTACTCAATAGAGGGTACTCAAAACTATGATTAGTTCCTTGGGTCCAGTATGAAGTATCAAAGTTATGTCCAATAAACCCTCTATGCAGGGCTACAAGGAATTGAAGGCTTGATTATGGAACACACATCTCAAGGATACCCTAGACTTTCTAAATGGTAGGAACATGTCTTGTTAGGCTTAAAAAGATCTTTTTAAACTTGGCTTAACCCCTACAACTCTGGTTGTCACTTGGGGTCTTATGAATGAATATTTGGATGTTGATTGCATAAGTATGGATTGTTGAACTACATTACACATCTTGAATCTAGTAGTGAATCTTTGTCAAGATGTTGTAAGGAGTGGTGTGATTGTGTTGTGAACTTTTGTAAAGGTGTAAGACCTAGGTGGAGAGGGTTGTGTGTGTGAAGACCCTTTGAGAGAGTAGGAAGGACCTAGTGTCTAACTTTCCTTATCATACCCTAGATCTTGCATCACTCTTCACTCAGCTATTCCAAATTTGATGAATTCAAGGACTTCCCTACTGCCTTTGATATGTAGAAAAAACTACGTGATATCTATGGAGGAGATGAAAATGTAAAGAGACCCAAAGAAGAAAGTCTCAGAGGTCAGTTTGATATGATGAAAATGAAAGAAGGAGAAAACATTACAAAATACAGTGAAAGAATCAAGAAAAGTGTTAGTGCAATTAGAGCTACTAGTGGAACAAGTGAAGACAAAATAGTAGTCAGCAAGGTATTAAGAACTTTTCTTCCTATCTATGCAATTAGAGTTTCAGATATTCAAGAGATGAGATGCAGTAATGACATAACTCTAGATGGATTGATTGGAAGATTATCAGCTTTTGAGTTGGATAACTTTGACAATTATTCTTTTAATCCTATCAATCTTGAGTCAGCATTCAAAGCTAAATTAAACCTTGGAAACATGAAAGGAAAATAGATTGACAATGATAGTGATGATGATTCTAATGATGAGGATCTGGAAATCATTTAAGCATTACTTTCAAGGAGAGATGCAAAAGGAAAAGGACAATACAAAGGAAGAATACCATTGATTTTGTTTTCATGTGATGAGGTTGGTCACATTGCTACTAAGTGTCTGAACAAGGAAGACAAAGGTGAGATAAATTTCAAAAAGTATAAAGGCAAGAAACATTACAAGAGCTACAAAAGCTACAAAGGGAATAAATCTTGTTATATTGCTAACTATTTTGATAGTGATGAAGATGAAGATGTAATGGTTTATATTTCTATTAAGAATGAGTCATATAGTGAAGACAATGAAAATACTGCACTATACTCTCATATTAGTAAGAATGACACCTGTATAATTAATAGTGGTTGTTCTCACCACATGAATGGTGATAAAACCAAATTTGAACATCTTGAAGACTATGATGGTGGGAGTGTTAGTTTTGGGAATGATGAACTCTGCTATGTGAAAGGTAAAGGTTGTATTTCTCTTACTGAAGGAATCAAAAGTGATAATGCTTATTGGGTTAAAGGACTAAGGCATAATCTAATAAGTGTGGCACAACTGAATAACATTGGTTTCAAGGTATAATTCATGAATGGTAAGGCTAAGCTCCTGGATGGTAGAGGAAACCTAGTTGGAACTGGCAGGCAAACAAAAGGTAATCTATTTTTTCTTGATCTCAATGAAAGTTCATGTTTTATTGCACAAGTAGAAGAAATATGGTAATGGCATAAAAGGTTGTCTCATGTGAAGTTTGAAAACTTGATCAACATAAGTAAGAACAAAAGAGTAAAAGGTATTCCTGTTTTGAAGAAACCTGAACTAGCAATATGCAAAAAATGTCAAATTGGGAAGATGGGCAAAACAAGCTTCAAGAGAAAGAACTATAATATAGAAGAAGCCTTGGAATTGGTCCATCCTAACTTATGTGGACCAATTGGAACATCAAGTTACATAGGTGAGAAGTACATCATTCTATTTATTGATGATCATTCCAGAATGATGAGTGTTATGTTTCTCAACGAAAAATCAGAAGCTTTTCAGAAATTCAAATGGTACCTAGCTAGAGTTGAAAAAGAAATTTGAAAGAAACTTAAATTCCTAAGATATGACAGAGGAAGAGAATTCATTTATAATGAATTCAATGAGTTCTACAATGAAAGAGGAATCAAAAGACAATTATCTACCCCAGGTACACCACAACTGAACGGTATTGCAGAAAGAAGCAACACATCCATTATGGATTGTGCAAGAACCTTGATGATTGAGAAGGATGTTGCTACCAAATACTGCAAGGAAGCCATTAGGACTACAATTCACACCTTGAACCGAGTTCAACTGAAGAAAGGTACTGAGAAAACACCTTTTGAATTATGGTATGGCTATAAACCTAATGTTCATTATTTCAAAGTATTTGGAAGTAAATGCTACATCTTGAAGGAAACAAGAAATGGAAAATTTTATGTAAAAGGTGATGAAGGTATATTCCTAGGCTACTCCAGCAAAAGCAAAGCATATAAATTTTTAAATATTACTACTCATAAAGTCATAGAAAGTGTGCATGTAAAGGTCGATGAGTTTGCAGAGAGAAATGAAGAACAGAGCAGTTAGAGCCTGAAGACTACAAAAAATTTGTGTATTATGAACCTGATACTATACCTTAGACACAGGAAATGGTGATTGGACATCAAGCATGTCAACCACTGAATTTTTCAGCACAAACCTTGTTGCAACCAGTGATGCTTACTGAATAAAATGAGTCACAAATAGAGGGAACTGGGTCTCATACTGAAGAAACTGAGTTGCAGAAAGAGGCACCTGAGTCACAGACAGACGTACCCGAGTCACAGACAGATACACCCAAGTCTCAGATAGTGGAACTCGAGTATCAGATAGAAGAACAAGATATAATATTTGAGCATGGTGAACATAGTGGAGCAAGCCCAGAATCAAAGAGGAAGGATCCTGTACTTGCAAAATATGTTAGAAGGCATCATGCACCTAAAAAAATAAGTGGAGATCAGACAGAAGGTGTAATGACAAGGAACAAAATAAAAGGTACGTGTTTACTTAGTGAAATTGAGCCTAGAACTGTTAAAGATGCATTGAATGATGAGAATTGGATAGAAGCAATGAATGAATAAATTGAGCAGATAGAAAAGAACAAAACCTGTACTCTTGTACCTAGACCAAAAGACAAGAATGTGATTGGTACTATGTGGGTTTTCAGAAACAAGATGAATGAAAAAGGTGAAGTTTCCAGAAACAAAGCCAGATTAGTATGTAAAGGATATGCTCAAGAAGAGGGTATTGATTATGGAGAAACTTTTGCTCCTATTTCAAGACTTGAAGGAGTCATAACTCTTCTGGCATATGTTGCACATAAAGGATTCAAGGTATATCAAATGGATGTAAAATCTGCATTCTTGAATGGAATTCTAGAAGAGGAAGTCTATATTGAGCAACCTGAAGGCTTTGTAGATCCTAACAAAAGGAATATGGTTTGCAAACTGCACAAGGCATTGTATGGACTAAAGTAAGCTCTGAGAGCCTGGTATGAAAGACTGCATGGTTACTTGATAAGCATTGGATTTTAGAGAACTAATGACAATAGTAGCTTGTATATCAAAGAAGGACCTTAGAACAAGATACTATTGGCAGAAATATTTGTTGATGAAATATTGTTTACTGGATATGATGACTTATGCAGAGCATTTTCAGAAGCTATAAGTAAGGAATTTGAGATGTCTATGCTCGGTGAAACAAATTCTTTGTTGTCTTACAAGTTTATCATATGAAGGATGGTATCTACATTACTCAGTCTAAATACATAAAAGTGATACTGAAGGATGGTATCTACATTTGGGATGGAAGATTCTAGACCAGTTGGAACACCTATGCCTACTAGACATAAGATATCTAAGGATGATAATTCAAAGGAGGTAAATCCAGCTACATATAGATCCATGATTGGAAAACTACAATATGTTGTTCACACTAGACCTAATATTGCATTAGCAGTTGGTATTGTTGCAAGGTTTTTAGCTAATCCTAGAGAGAATCATTTGATGTCTATCAAAAGGATTTTGAGATATCTTAAGGGTACTAAAGATTATGTATTATGGTATAAGAAAGGAGGAAACTTTGACTTGAATACTTTTACTGATGCTGATTGGGAAGGAAGTGTAGATGATAGAAAGAGCACAAGTGGTGGAGCACTATTTCTTGGAAAGAGGTTAGTCTCCTAGACAAGCAAGAAATAGAACTGCATTTCTCAATCTACAGCAGAAGCAGAATATGGTGTTGTAGTAGTAAATTGTTCAAACATCATATGGTAATTCAAACAATTGTTGTCAGGTATGAAGGTGGAAATCATAGAACCAATCATTATCTATTGTGTTAAAACCAATGCTATTAAAATTTCTAAGAACCCTATGATGCATACTAAGACCAAACATAGTGCAATAAAGTATCATTTCTTGAGGGAATTCGTTCAGGACAAGGAATTTAGATTGGATTATGTGAATTCTAAAGAAAAAATTGCAGACATATTCACAAAACCGCTACCTAAGGATGCATTTTTGTATCTTAGAAGAAAGCTAGAGGTAATTCCCCTATCTGAGGCTCACTAAAACACACTTTAGTGATGCATCATCCGAGCTACAGAACAGATTTAACATGTTGATGCAGATATTTAGAGCTTATTGCATATGAATCAGTACAAACAGGTACATTACAATTTCATTGGATATGTCAGTTGGTGTCTTTGGCATTGGTTTTCAAAGAGGGAGAGATTACTGTATGTCATATTGATTAGTGAAAGAGGGAGAGATTACTGATGAAGAGATTAATGACAAAGGGAGAAATCTGTATTTCAGTGATAGAGGGAGTTTTTGGATGAGAATCAAAATGAAGCTAAGAAAATTAATAAAATTTTATTCTTATGTCTGCTACTCTATAATTCTTTGTATTATGACATGTTGTGTTTCCATCAATGCCAAAGAGGGAGATTGTTGATGACAGTTATTCAATTGTGTATTGTCATTGATGTTTACACAAGTATAGTGATCTTTACACAAATGTCTAATCCTATCTTAGCGCAGTTAGTGTCTGTCAAGCTCTCTCAGGCATTGAAGATGACCAAAGTGATTTTTAGTTCTAACCAAGTTCACTTGGGAATTACAGTATTGGTCAGGCGTTGCAGGATTTCAATGTTGACCGAGTAAAATAGTTAGTGTCAGCCGACTAACAATGGCTTATATTTTATGGATAATTAGTTATATGCAGCTGACAGACATGAGTTTTATTATTTATTTTGTAGGATATTAAGTTCGACTTAACAAGGCTTAACATATATATAAGGTCAAGTTTGGATTGAATTGTGTGAGATAGTGATGATGTGAAATTACATGTGAAGTGTGATATGAAGAGTGAAGGCAAAATCAGATGGGATTCTGATTGAGGACAGAATATAGAGGACTGTAACAGAATATCCGATCAGTAAGGATCAAGTATTTAATCCCGAATAGAGATCTGAATTAGTAGAGATAGTTGCTTATCAAAACAGGTCAATCCATTGTTACTTTCTAACAATTGTAGCAATGATCAAAATCTCTTAACAGAGTAGACTTAACAGTCTTTTGTAAATCCTCTCACAAGGTGACATTTCTACATTGAAGTGTTTGAAGACCTCTCACAAGGCCACTCCTTACAGGGTGATTAAATCCTCTAGCAGGGTCACACCTAACAGTGTGTTATTGTTGTGTATGTAAGATTAACACCTTCATGAAATTAGGATTAGAAACAACAACTCTATGGAAAGAAAATGTTATTTAATCTAATAATTGAAGTTTAAAACCCATGACATCTCATGGTTCTCTATCTAAGCTTTGTTAAGAGAGCTCTTAGTCTTAATCTCTCCCAAGGACAATCCTAGAATGAGAATTAAATGATAACAAATTCTCTAATCTAGCTCAAAATGCTCTAAGATATGCTATAAACCAACAAATGCTTCTAAATATGATATTCTAAATGCTATGCAAATGCTGAAATATTATCAAATGCTCTCCAAATTCCTATAATAAGGATGCCTTTCTCTTGAAATTCTTGGATCCCAAACACAAAGAAAATGGCTTGTATTTATAGCAATTTCCCAAGGGTAGTGGGTAGAGTGAGTTGATCATGATCAAGCTTTGGTTAAGTCAAAAGCTTTGAGGTGTTTTTCAAATGGAGGGAAAATTGGTTGGTTGTCCTCAAAGAAATTAGGAATTATATAATTCAATCATTTAATTAATTTAGCTATGTAAGGGGGAATGGGTTGGATTTGATTCTTTTGATTTAAACTATACAATTAATTGAATAAAATCAATTGCATAATTTTGATTAATCCCTTTTAGGCTTGAATTTAATTATTTGATTTCATGATTATTTAATCCTTTGATTTAATTTGATTTTTTGTCCACTTTGCTTGATAAATGTTCATTTGATTTGATCCATTTTAATGCATTGAGATGATATTTGAGGAATTTGGCTGAGATTTACAATTTTGAATGCTTAAGATACACCTGGTCAAATTTAGGTGTCTACAAATTCCCCTCTTTGAATTGATGTGTGAAGCGCATTGATTCAAAGAAAACTTGATGTCCTGATCATTGATTTGATACTGATGAGCTGATTGACTGATACAAAAACCTGATATGAAACTCTGATAAGAAATCCTGATATGAAACTCTGATTTGAAACTCTGATTTGAAACTCTGATTTGATGCTCTGATTTGAAACTCTGATTTAATGCCTTGATTCGAAACTCTGATTTGAAACTGGATTTTATGCCCCACTAATGAATTTTGAAATTTTAATTCCCCAGATTTGATATAAGATATGCTGCAGAATCCCAATTGGATGATATGATGATGCCCCCTCAGAAATGAAAGCATATTGATCTTAAATGTGAAAATTTTGATAAACACTGCTGATAGAATAGATCCAAGATGATTTCATTTCTGATAAATAATGATGCTAAAAAGATGTCGAACAAATGCCCCAGTGTACAGAATATGCAGATTTGGTTTGACTGGGTCAAAAATTTGACCAAATTAGGGTAAAATAGCTTAAATAGGTTGAAAAACCCAAATTTACTATTCATTTTCACTTTTCACTATTGAGATTTTGCTCTGATCCTCTGACGATTGACAACGATGGTGGTCCCCATTCGAGAGCATAGGTTCGAGCGAGCAAGCTGATATCAGAGACCTCTTGACTACGGGCTTGCGATGAGTGGTTCGAACCTTCCTAGTGCATTTATTGCTCTTTAAATAGCATTTATTACATGTTTTTAATGCTTTCTAGGTAGAAATTTGTGAAAATCCGCGTAGGGTAGTTTAAGAGCCGCTTAGGGAAGAGAAAAGCCACCTCCGTGCATTGAAAAGCTGCATAGGGGCAATTCTTAGCCGCCTAAGAATTAGGTAAAAAATTCAACCCAAATAGCCAAAAGCTGCCTAGGAAACCCTATGTTTTAAAGGTCGCTTAAGATCATTAAAAAGATGCATAGGACTTTAAAAGGCCATCTTCTTAGAAAAGCGCCACCTCCGATGATTAAAGTGCCGCGTATAATTTTTTTAATACCACGGGGCTTGAAAAGCTGTGCACAGTTATTGAAGTGCCGCCTACCATGAAGTTTGAAAATTGAGATAGAAAATAGATGAAGTCCTTTCGATCGATCATCCAGATAACTCAATTGAATTCCAAGCTAAAAAATGTTCATCCAGAATGTCACTTAGTGTTTAGGATATTAGAAAAGTCATATTGATGAATGTTTGATATGTCAATCAGATTGATTAAAATGATTACAAATTTTCCTTGTGTCTCAAGATCTAGAGGTTAGGAGCAATAAGTTGATGTGCTCAAAATATAGAAAGGATAGATTTAATGTGTTTGATTGACTTAGAATGATCCACCAATTGAAAGACTAATATGATTCACTTTATTTCAAAATGTAGGATCATTATCGTAAGTTTCAGATATGGGGTGTTGCGCCTTACATTTTTTATTTAGTTGATGAGATGACGGCACCTGAGCGGCGGACTATTGAGACATGTAGTCTCGGTTTCCTTCTAGATCTCCCTTGGTTTCAGCTGAACTGAGGTCTTTTGACAGCTATGGCAAAGCGATGGAACTCTGACCATAATACGTTCCATCTACCCCTTGGTGAGATGACTATCACGCCTGAGGATGTGTACAGGTTATTGAGGATCCCGACTCATGGAGAGGGGGTATATTATGATTCAGTGTATGTTAGTAGTGTATGCAGACGGGTGTTTGGAGACAACACCATTGTTGATGATTGTATTACTTGGGCACATTTTTCCTCTTTTCCCACTTTTCTCGCATTGTTAGGGGCAATGATCGGAGGATTACTTCTGCTAGATAGGAGAGGTCGTGGCTTTGCGGTTGGATGGGGTCAGATACTGGAGGATTTGATTGCACATCCTCAGAGATTTGATTGGGGTTCTTGTATATTAGCATATTTATATCATGATTTGCATGAGGTTGTATATAGGCGCAGTGCAGCTCTATCAGCAGGTGTAGTGTTATTACAGTTGTGGACTTGGGAGCATATCCGTATCACGAGACCAGTTTCAACACAAGTGTGGGCCCGAGGGTATCCGTATGCATTTTTGTAATATGGCATGGTTGTCCAGCATCGTCTGGGCAAGGTTGACTTTTGGAGATGCACTATTGATGATATAGATCAGGCCATATGGAGGCCATATCTACTTTGTGAGAGTTGGCGAGAGGATGATGATGATTTACCATACATGTTTTGTCCTTGGTGGATGATCGGCCGATCACCACTAGTTATTGAGAGATTTTTCTTTGGGAGAGTGCTCCGTCAGTACGGTCAGGTTCAAGACATGCCTAAGGGTATGGCACTTTACACTAGAGTATAGGCTGAGAGATCTATGTGGGGAGCACAGGTGGATTATCAGTTGGCTTGTTTATAGATTGATCAGTTGGGCTACGTTATGTGGGATATGATGACGCATGTAGCAGATGCAGGCATGTCGTCTAAGTATCGAGAGTGGTTTATGTGACATCGCTTTGTCAGATTTATAGATCCAGCAGAGCCTATTCCTAATGTGGATGAGCTTTCTAATGATGATGGGTGTTAGCACTGCATTGGTTTTCTTTGAATTTCTTGGCTTTTTCTTTTCTCGGGCTTTCTTGATTTAAAATCCTATGCTTTGTCGCGCAAAAGAAGTCAAAATCCCTTTTTAATTCATGTTTTAGTTTGGTCTCTTTGTCGCATCGGTCTTTTTAAAGTGTCTTTAAGTTGCGCAAGTGGGCGACGAGCTGTGAGTGAAAGAGAATCGTGCAATCGCGATCAGCTTATGTCTAGTTTTGATTTGTGTGCGAGTGAGCGGGTTCAATGTTTTAAAACATAAATCGCACAGTCGCGATGTCTTATGAAAGTCGAGTTATAGGTTAGAGAGTCAGCGACGGGTTAAAAATATGTATGTTGCGCAGTCGCTGTAAAGTTATGTTGTCTATATCATGCTTCGCGACCGAGCGAGTCTTGTTTAAAATTGAAGCAGTCGCATACCCACATCAAGTTTTATGTCAATGTTCAAAGTCAGCTACTGCACGACGAGGTCATGCTCTAGAGGTCGCCCACTCACTTAGGTTCTAACTCAGTTGTATTTTTCAGTGTGAGTGTGTGGCAAAGGTATGAAGTACTAATGTGAAGATTCATCGCTCATTCGCATAAGCATTTTTCAAGATTCTTAAAAGTCTGCGACCGAGTGACTAAGGGACCATTCATCACCTCGCTCACTCGCTGATGCTTTGAGGTGATCAAAAGTGAACTCGAGAGTATGCGATGAGTTAAAAGAGGAAAGACATCGCTCACTCGCCAATCAACAAAGATGAAAGGAAAAGAGCTCGCGAGTAGGCGACTAAAGAAAGAAGGTGCATAGTCGCGCACTCGCAGTCAGTGATGAAGTGAAATTTTCAAGCTCGCAAGTCTGCGACTGAGCAAAGAACAGATGCCATCGCCCACTCACGCATTAGATGAAAGTTGGAGTATTAAGTGGCGCGAGTAAGCGACCATACAGAGTATGCGGTAAACAAATGAACGTCGCTCACCCGCTCAAATCAAAAAATTATAGTTTAAATAGCCAGTGAGTGTACGATGATAGAATAGCTAAAAGATAAGATGCATAGTCGCTCAGTTGCCAAGACTTAGGTGACATGAAATGTTAACTAGCGAGGGTGCAACAGATTAAAGGTGAAGGAAACATCGCTCACTCGCATGAACCCAAAAGCAAAGCATAAAAGGATAGCGAGTATGCGACAGACATAAGATGAAGTTCAAGAATTAGGTCATCGCTCACTCGCAGAAGGTGAAAAGTAGAGTGAGGATGGATGGCGAGTATGCGACCGGTTGAATGAAAGGGATGTGTCACTCACTCGCAAGGATCTTTCCAAAAGTAAATAAAGTGTAGTATGTTGGCTAGTTTCAGGCTGACGAGTGCCAGATGGAAAAAAGCGTACGCTCTCTTCCAGCTAGGATCGAATAGTACAAGTTGACGGCAGTATTAATGACAGAATGAAATCTTCATGACAGTTCAAGTGTAGGAATTTAGCTTTCAAGTTGACAAGACACAGTTCTTAAATGGCTATAAGTGTAAATGATTGAGTCTGATTCTGTACAGCTCTCATTTCTGCATTCTGAGTTTTTTTGCGAAGAGTAAGAAGCTTATTTGTCTGGAGTTTTGTGTCTGAGACAGTAGAATTCAAAAAGGAAGGATGAGTCAAGCTATTGTTCCTACTACCTCACAAGGGTCCGGGAAGAAGAAGGAAGTCACACCAAAGAAATATATAGAAGAATTTGTTGAATTGTTGCCTGGGACTCTGAATACCAACAGCGCAGATTGGGTAGAATGGAGTGACAAGTGGTCTTAATGCAGAAATCCGGTAACTCCAGACTACTCTGGTAGTACTTTATTTCATTATTTTTGGAACAATAGGGTTAAGCCAGTCCCAATTTGCAATCCATGGGATTTGAATATGGCCAAGTTAATTGTGCCTGACGTCTATGTTGACATTGGTCTCATTAAGGAGTTAGCAAAAAACTATTGCCCAGTGGCTAGGGTAATTAGGAAAAAGAACAAAGAAACCCTAGTCTCCATAGATAGGAGATCAGTAGCTGAGGTGTTTTGAATTACCGGTGCACTATGCACTGATATTGATTTACTGAAAATTAAAGCTGATTATGTCAAGAGAGAGCATTTGATTAAAAAATATGAAATGCCTAAATTCATGCCCAGAGTAGATAGGCACCTGGTGAAAATTCTAGACAATTTCAAGCCACCTTTTGACCTGTCTCTGTTTCATCATTATGTAAAATGCACTGTCTATGGTGTAAGTAGGGTCCTAGGCCTTGATGGAGATTCTACAGTATCTCAGGAGATACTCATGATAGCAATGAACATCCAACATCCAGAAGTCAACACTGATTACGATTATGTTGGCTACATAGTTGAGGCCATCCATGCTGGATTGTTAGAAATACAGTCGGATAACCCCAAGCCCACTTTCAAACATTACTCTCATCTGATGTACATGATTCTATATTATAATAGAGCATCAATGGAAAAGGAGCTTCAGCTATTTGTATCAGAACATGGTGTGGAAGAACCAATCC
>MU227928.1:139146-150446 GCA_018584345.1 Thuja plicata
TAAGTTTATTTGCAATAAGTGTCCTTAATTCATTCTCCAATGGTTCACCCAAATTAGTGAATGTCCTTTTGGGTGTAGGTGCAAAGAAAGGTTTAGGCTTGTGAGCCCCTTGATTATTCCCAAAGTTTTTATTAGTTTTGTTGTTGTTAAAGGGCACTTTGGGTGCTTGGTTCACATTATTGGCTTGGACTGAGTTTTGAGTGAGATTGAAAGGGGTAGCATTTAAAGTGTTAGCCTCCACCACTCCATCGTTAACCACTCCTTTATTGTTGTTATTCTTCGTCCAAAATTGGTTGTTGTTAGGGGAATTTTGATTTTGATTAGTATTAGAGGTATTGTTATTCTTGTTATTCTTGTTATCTTTGTAAAGTTTAATTTCTCCACTTTTTATCAATACCTCTTCCATTGTCACCCTATTCTCAATTAGGTCTTGAAATGACCTAGGAAATTGTAGCCTTAATCGATAGTTCATTTCATTATTCAAGCTCTTTACAAAAATATCCATCTTCTCCTTTTTTGGGTACACTTTGAGGGTATCTAGCAAATACCACTCTCCATCATTGTAGGAAAAGTAGGAATCCCTCTCCTTCTCTTTGTTTGGTGTTACATAGATTAAGCATTGTAACCTAATGTTTGATGTTATAGGAATAGTTAGTTACAAACTTAGAGGCCAATTCCTCAAAGGTTCGAATGCTGGAGGGTAACTTTGAAAACCACTCCATTGCCATACCTCCCAAACTTCTAGGGAATAACCTCATAAGGTAAGTTGTGTCATGTATGAACTCTAGAATTAAGGCACAAAATTCCCTTAAGTGATCTTGAGGATCAGATGTTCCTTCATATTTGTCATATTTAGGATAAATAGCATTTGTTGGAAATGGAATCATGATTAAAGACTTATCAAATGGAAATGGACACAAAGCTTCGATAGAGAAGGCTTTAGGAGCCCCACTTTATTTTATTGTGTCCAATTTCATTTCAAAAAGTTGAAATTGCTTGTTCATGATGTCAATGGGATTAGCCTCAGCTTCTTCTTGTTTGAGTTTGGTGACATCGTAATTGTGTGGAAGTTTGAGACCCGTTTGTGCTAGGTCTAAGAAGTAATTTTCCTTGTCTTTTTCCAACACTTTTTCCATAAGTTTCATGAAGAAAGGACTTTGCATAGCTTCATTAACCTTTTCATCAGTTAACTCCTCCTTGTTAGGTTCAATGTTTCCCCCATTGTTATTATTGTTCATCCCTTGATTGTTAGGGTCAATGTTTGCTCCTCCATTGGTATTATTGTTGGATCCTTTGTTGTTAGGATCAGCATTTCCCCCTCCATTGTTGTTCACGTCCTTGTTTACACGGTTGATTTGAATAGGATCTATATGGACAAATGGGAAAGACATTCTTGGTTCTATTTCCTTGATGGGTTCTTGTAAGGGTCTTGAAGAACTAAAAGAATCACCCAGAAAAGGACACTCTTACCTTAAATAAGATCCGTCTAGTTGTAGGGTAGCCTTAATGTAATGAGATTGAATAAAAACCAGCATTAACATAAATCCAATGAAGATCCAAGGTTTTTAACTCACTTAAATGATCAATCCGTGGATAATTTTGCAAAATGCCCAATAATGGTCTGATCCAGTTGAGTATACACAGAGGTAGAACGTTCAAAAGGGTATCCAAAAATAGAATTTTCTTATTTGCAAACCCTCGGTATATACCCACTGTTTGCCCTTTTTTGTTTCTGGGTTGCTCTTTCCTGTGTGTAGGCGGCCTTTAATTGTTACTATGTGATCACTGGAATTCTTGTACGTGGCACTCTGCAGTTAGCAGGCGGCATTTGCCTCTTGATAGGCAGTTTTAGACTGTTGACACGCGGGACTTTCCAGTAGCTTACGCTGTTGTTCAATGTTTACAGGTGGTGTTTTAAGATTTTTAAGCGGCCCGATTTTGTTTGTACGCGGCTCTGAAGTGTTGATACGTGGCACTTTACTGATCAAAGTTGAATTTATCAATTTTTTTGTTATTTTCTAGATTTAAAAATTTAAAGGCTTTGATCAGATTTGTCAAAAGAGAATCTTGCGTGAAAACAAAGTACAAGCTCAAAACACACATCAAAATTGTACCATATCCCTAAAACCACACTAAAAGTGTATGTTCTTGGATGTTTTTACAGGTCTGCACAAGAATTTCTTCCAAATAATCTACCTTAGACTCAAACAAATTTGGCTTGTAACAATGGCTCTACAAAGGTAGTTCTGCTATTTTATCAAGGTTTCAAATCCCTTCCATTCTAAATCTTACCAAGATCCTTTACCCCCTTGCGGGCTTCCCACATGCACGAAAGTATGATTTTGTGCAATCCCGAAGGACTACTAGAGGAAGTGAGGATGGCTTGCACAAGGTTTAGTCACTTTTTGATTAAGGTAAAGTGCATTTATTTATAGTGGTTCGGATGACATTGCGGTAAAATTGAATATCTCCCACTTTGGGTCGTTCCCTCTCACCATCCTCATAAGGCAAATCTCAGGAGATAGGCCCTTTAAAGCTCTATTTAGCTAACATGTATATGGAAAGAAAGAATTGAACTTAGTCCAACAAGTTGGGGAATCTGATTCACTCAAAGAGTGAAGAGCATATCCCTATTATCTTTCTTTGTTCCAAACACCTCAAGAAAAAAAATTTCGTTTTCAACCCCTTGACAAGGAGGTTCTTAAAAATGAGATGTGTGGTTCAATTCCCTACCCTCTTCTTTGCACTAAATTGACTTTGCACGTTTGGCTTTTTGATTCACTTCGAAAAGTGAAGAGCATATGCCTAATGCTTGTTCAATTTAGACAATTAAAAGGGTTTTCCTAATTACTAGATTTAAATGAAATGCCACAATTTAATCAATGCAAGCTTGTCAAGATAAATACCTTATTTTTGAAGCTAGCAAGGCTAGGCGCATTTTTGATCGATTTGGCTTATTTCAACTCACCTAGTGGCGATCGTTCCCACTCCGACTCCTCCAACAAGTTAGTCAACATAAATAGAGACAAAGTGAAGAAAACTTGCAAAATAAAATGATAATTTCCCTCCTAAAAGCTCTTTTAATCGAATTTGTCAAATCAAAGCTTAAAGAACTTAAGAACGAAAATTAATCAAAGAGTGGGAAACTTTTCTTTGTAAGCAAAAAACATTTTAATGTAGTGATCATATAGGTGTTCTTCTTCAAATAAACTCTCTAAGAGATTAGATGCATGTATTTGTTTATCATTTTTAGCCTTAATTCTCACCTCTTTGCTAAGCCTTGTGACTCATTTCTCTGGTTTCTGCACTTTCGAGTGATTTTTCATCTGCAGAAAAGAAAAACACAGAGAGTCAAAAAAGTGAGTAAACCATTAAAAACTTGATTTAAAGCAGAAAGACCTACGCGGAATTTAACAGCTAATAAGCGGCATTAAAAAGTTACTACGCGTAAATAAAAACTTTCAAAGCGGCTTTTAAGTCATAATAGGTGGCTCGGAAAAATCCACCGGCGGCCAAATAAAAATGACAGGTGGCACAGAAAATATAAAATGTGGTCAAATGTTGCTGGAACGCGGCTCTTGAAAGTTCACAGGCGGAACACTTTATCTAACAAGCGGCACACTTTATCTCCCAGGCGGCACACTTTATCCCATAGGCGGCTGAAGAAAGAAAGACAGAGATGAAAGAAACTCTGTAGGCAGCACTTAACTATTTACAGGCAGCTCTGAATACTTTGTAGGCAGCTCTTCTCCTATTTTCCTGCAAAATAACACAAAGAATAATGCAAAACACACAAAATATCAAGATAAAACGTTAGAAATGAGGCTTAAAGCCCCACAGTGGGTGTCATTTATGTGTGTAAGATTAACACCTTCATGAAATTAGGATTAGAAACAACAACTCTATAGAAAGAAAATGCTATTTAATCTAAGAATTGAAGTTTAAAACCCATGATATCTCATGGTTCTCTATCTAAGCTTTGTTAAGGGAGCTCTCAGTCTTAATCTCTCCCAAGGACAATCCTAGAATGAGAATTAAATGATAAACAATGCTCTAATCTAGCTCAAAATGCTCCAAGATATGCTATAAACCAACAAATGTTTCTAAACATGATATTCTAAATGCTATGCAAATGCTAAAATATTATCAAAAGCTCTCAAATGCTCTCCAAATGCCTATAATAAGGATGCTTTACTCTTGAAATTTTTGGATCCCAAACACAAAGAAAATGGCTTGTATTTATAGCAATTTCCCAAAGGTAGGGGGTAGAGTGAGTTGATCATGATCAAGCTTTGGTTAAGTCAAAATCTTTGAGGTGTTTTTCAAATGGAGGGAAAATTGGTTGGTTGTCCTCAAAGAAATTAGGAATTATATAATTCAATCATTTAATTAATTTAGCCATGTAAGGGGGTATGGGTTGGATTTGATTCTTTTGATTTAAACTATACAATTAATTGATTAAAATCAATTGCATAATTTTGATTAATCCCTTTTAGGCTTGAATTTAATTATTTTATTTCATGTTTATTTAATCATTTGATTTAATTTGATTTTTTGTCCACTTTGCTTGATAAATGTTCATTTGATTTGATCCATTTTAATGCATTGAGATGAGATTTGAAGCATTTGGCTGAGATTTACAATTTTGAATGCTTAAGATACACTTGGTCAAATTTAGATGTCTACAATTGTAACCTTTAACAGGGTTGGCTCTTAATAGGGCTCACTTCAGAAGAGTGAAAAACAGTGACTAGTTGCTATTGGTGGTTTTTTCCATATTGTGTTTCCACGTTAAATCTTGGTGTTATCTGTGTACATTTCATTTTCTTTATGGTTTATGTTTCTGCAATTAATTACTAAAGATAATCACAGTTAATATCTTAATATTTTCTATGTTAACCGAGTGACAATGAAATATCTATGCGTAAAAGCACAATAATTTGTCACCTTTTAGTACAATTTGATTGACTCGGCCAAATTAGACTCGGCCCAGTCCAACTCGGCCCAGTCAACATGGCACCAAATCGCACCTACGTGGCCAAGTCGGTTCATGCGCGAGCCAATGGGAGGGCCAGTAGGACTCGACCGAGTCTGACTGGGCCAAGTCTGACTCAGCCCAGTCTACCTAGGTGGCATGCCATGTGGTAACCAAAAACTTCTGCTGATTTTTTCGCTGCTCAAACTAGACAATGTCAAAAAAATAAAAGTGCCCTTTTCTAGATCTCGAAACTACGATTCTTGACATATAAATTTTATATTGTTTCGACTACAAAACATTGAACAAATTTGTTAAAAACTACATGTAGGTTACTAAATCTTTCAGAAGTTGTTGCTTTGGATAATATAAAAAAATTCTAAATCAATTCAGAATTTTTTTAAAATCATAGATAACACTAGAGAAGAGAGTCATCTTCAATAATATGTAATTTATTTGGTTTTTGGTATAGTTTTGATAGGATAAAAATGGCGGGAGACAAAAACTGTTGATTTCAAGTAAGTTCGACTTTGAATACTTATAATGGGCAAACTATACATCGAAAACACTTTTTTCTTTTTTTCTGCACTACCTATACATGTCATCTAAAACATATTCTGAAATTAGAGGAAAAAACAATGTTTTACTTATAATTATTTGGCGGGAAGTAAACTCCCTGATTTACAGTTTTTTTAGAAAATGAAAAATAGACCTAAAAATTTCAAAAAACATATTAATTTTGGTTCAAAAAGTTTTTAAAAAATTATAGGCATATAATTCATCCTATTTGACACATTTCATCAGTTTACATCATCTTCAAATTCTCAATAGAAATGTGACTTTTATGCTCTTGAAGTTTTACAGTTTTGGTGTTGTTGTCCTTTTCCTTTGTAAAAGGGTGACAGATTATTGTGCTTTTACCCCTATGTTAACCGAGCAACAGTGTTAAATTTGTTTAAGACATCTAAGGGACTTGGATTTGTTTTTGTGGTAACTGATTCACCCCTCCCCTCTTGGTTACTCAACTCATTTCCAACAATTTGCATCAGGGCACCAAGTGCTTACAGGGAAGTTTTAAAGGCCTAAGCTAAAGATCAGAGATGTCTTATAGAAGGGAGATCCCTAAGATCAACAAGGACAACTTCGCTACATGGCAAGATCTGATGAGGCTACATCTATCTACTATTAGAGATACTAGTTTGCAATTCCCGGATCACAAGTATGTGGAACCACCGAAACCTATGTCTGTAGATCAGATGGTGGAAATGATGTATCATAACATAATGATGATTGATATAGCCTCTGCACTCAGCTATTTCAAATTTGATGAAGTCGAGGACTGCCCTACTGTCTTTGATATGTGGAACAAACTACATGATATCTATGGAGGAGATGCAAATGTAAAGAGAGCCAAAGCAGAAAATCTCAGAGGTCAGTTTGATATGATGAAAATGAAAGGAGAAAACATTACAAAATACAGTGAAAGAATCAAGAAAAGTGTTAGTGCAATCAAAGCTGCTGGTGGAATCCTTCTACAGAGAAAATTCCTATATCCTATCATCTTAATTTCTTATGCATTATGTTGGGACTGAAGCCCTTATCACTATATTGATAGCAATTGTATCCCTTCAAACTCAACACTTGTGTATATTTGGTGACTCGCAATTGATCATAAGACAAGCTATGAAAATCTATCAATCTAAACTCTCTCAATATCATGACTTAGTCTTATTATTGTTTAAGGAGTATGTTTCTTAAACCATAGATCATTTACCATGAAACGATAATTGACATGTCCATATATATTGGCAAGTATTTCTTCCCTTATATCCCTCAAGGACCCTTCTGTGGATTACTAATTTACTATACATAATCTTTTATCTATTGCTATTTCTTATAGTTCTAGTAGCATAGCTTGTTGTTTTAATGTAGATTCAAATTAATCATACTCTCATATATTTTGTTATTTACATTATGCTAGTTTCCTCAATTCTGAAACTAGTAACGCTAGAGCTCAAATCTATGAACTTGCTACAAGATACATTATCCTCTCTAATGGTTTATATAGAAAAAATTATAATGGTCTTCTTCTTTCTTGTCTCAACAAATTAGAGATCCCTATTTCCCTTGAGGAAAAACATTAAGGTGCTTGTAGGGGGCATTTTGGTGGTAAATCACTAGACCCAAAAAAAATTCAAATGAATACTATTGAAAAACTATGGAGATGGATTCTTTTGCATTTGTCCAAAAGTGTCACCAATGTCAACAACATAAAAATTTTATGCATGTCCATGTCTACGAGCTTAGATCGCAAGTTGCTTATTGGCCTTACCCATTCTAGAGTTCAAATCTTATTGGTAAAATCTCCCCTCCATCACAAGGACATTATTTTATCATCATAGCCACAAATTACTTGGTAAAATCTCCCCTCCATCACAAGGACATTATTTTATCATCATAGCCACAAATTACTTTACAAAGCGGCTTGAAGTCATTCTCCTTCAATTTTTTGCATGCAATTTGGACTCACCCAATTTTTAAGCTCTCCTTTTTTATCATATTTCATTAAATCCATCCCAAATACTTTTCAAAGCCTCGTCCATATTGAACTCTAGGCTTCATCAATTTCACCACCTTTCACTTTATAGTATGGAGTGTATATTCAGAATCAAAGAACGAATCTGGTAACATTGGGGCAAAGGCAGTCTTGGAAAATTGTATTGCTCTAAGGTTGATGTCAGACCTCGCCATGATTCCAAGAACAACACAAAGTTTGGACACATAGTAAAGAGGCCCAGTCATCAATGTTTTTGTACAGTTTTAAAGCAAGCCTCTGGTTCTGAAAAGAGGTTTGGAAATCATTTCATTTGCAACCTATAGAAAAAGAAAAGTGGGAGGTTCTTGAAGTTATTCCTTCGTTCCAAAACTAACCCTAGAGTCTGACGTCTTTGTTTGAATCTATTAAAAAATTAAAAGTTACATGAATGTGTTAAATGTGTTGATCACTTATTGTATATGCTACAGTTCAAAAATTGTCAATAGTGCTACAATTTTGAATCTTCTCAACAACCACATTACAACTTTGAATCTTCTCAACAACCCCATCTTATGCTTCTTATTTTACTTGTTGGTGTGAGAGAGTGATCTATATATACTATGCTGAACATTTTGCAGTGCATAAGCTTGTGATAGAGTTTAGAGAGAATTTGCAAACTACAATATGTAATGCAGATCAACCGTGTGACCAAATGTCAAATTAGATAGAGAATAGATGCAGAGTTTTGGTTCCAATGACAAAATAGGTTAAACATGATTTGGCCACGTTCTTTTACTATAGATAATACAATGTTAACAATAATCAATAAAAGGTTGATGAAATGTCAGATATGGCTTAGTTATAACTAATGTGTTTTGAGGCTCAAAATGCTAAAGGGTGAACATTGTAGAAAGATTTTATTACCCAAAAGATCCAAATATTAGATAAATCTGGAGGCCATCAATGATTTTTTTTCATGAGCAAAGGTATTAATGCAGGAATGAGTGAATTTTAGTGCTCAAGTGAATCTATTCACAGGAATGAAAGGCAGGAATAGTGGGAAGATGGAATATTCCAAGATGTCAGATGCTGCAAATCAAGAAAATCGTTGAAATGTCCAGTTATAAAGAATTGGTTACAAAAGATGAAGAGGCTCATTAAAAAGAATTTATAAATATGTAACCAAAGAGAAGAGAAAGTGTCTAGACTTTTCTGATCCCCCTTGTCCTTTGAGGCAATTTTATTTTCTATATTGTAAAGGGTGGGAAGATAAGATTTTATGTTTCAAGCATAATCATTGTACATGGGCCAAATGGTCTTTGAGCCATTTGTTTTCAATAAAGTAAAAGAGGACATATATGTCAAATCTTTGTGTTTATATGTATTTCCTTTGGCTGTAGATTCCATTTGAATTTTCACAGTTATTCGTTGTTGATTTTCCTGTTCTATTAAATTATGAATATGTTTATTGAAGAATCTTTGAGATCTCAGCCATTCATACATCTGCAAAATAATTATTGAATCTTTCCTTCATTTGTTTATTATGGGCATAAATAAGATGATTTTTGAGTCATTCACCTTCATTCCTTTAAATCTAAATTCATAATTGTGTGTGTGTCATGGCTATACACAGATGTTAGTTTTCTTTTTCTGATTTCTTGTTAAAATCATACTTCAGAAAATCCAAATCACATCGTAAGAGGAAGTTGTACCTATAAAATTCAGAGGAAAATTGCTAATCCAACAAGCAATTTTTCCAACTGTTTGTTTGGGTCGTCTTTATACATGGGAAAAGAGAGATAATTTATTTTTTATCTTGAAAAGGTCGATTTGTTAACCAACACATTTCATTCAAGATAACATTATTTCTCAATTTGGTATACCTTCCATTTTAATTTTTTGATAATGGAACTTCATTTAAGAACAAAGATGTGAAGAAGTTCCTTGGAAAATATCATATTAACCATTGATTTTCTACTCTTTACTATCCTCAATCAAATGGGCAAGTTGAGGGTTCTAATAAGGTAACTAAGAAAATCCTTTGTAAAATAGTCGACAAACATGGTAAGGATTGACACACCCAATTGTCTTATGCCTTATGGAGTTACCGAACTAGTATTGGCACAGCCATGGGTACCACTTATAATCTTGTTTATGGTACCAATCCAATGTCTTTAGAGTTAGAGATTCCTTCATTGAGAATATCTTCCTTCATTGAGAGTATCTCTCAAGGGCATCCTCGACAATGATTCTTATAGAGAACAATGTCTTCAACAACTTGAGATGCTTGATGAATAGTGCATTAATGCTCTCAAACATATTCAATTTTACCAGAAAACCTTGCAGCAAAGTTATAATGACAAAGTTATCCAATGCTCTTTTTCGATGGGTGACTTTGTTCTCTACAACAATCATTGCAACATAAATGCTTTAACAGGAGGTAAAGGAAAGTTTAGCTGGTCCTTACATCATCAATGAAGTCTATGGTTTAGGTGACTTCTAGAAAATACGGAAGGTACGCCTCTTAAGGACCCCATAAATGCTATGCACTTGCGTAGATATTAGGTTTAATTTCTTCTTCTTCATTTCCTTTCTTTTGTCATTTTCTCTCTTTTGTCCTATCTCTATTACTGAATTATATGCTAGCCTATTCGTTCATTAAATTGTGTTATCTTAGATAGCTAAATATTCTTTCTATTTAGTTTCCATTATTTTTTTCATGACAAAATATTTATCTTTGTCTTGGATTCCTTTTTTTAAGTTTGTTAAATTGAATGTTGTATTTAGTTAGAAGGTGTCTAAGCTAGATCACATTAGCATTTAACTTGTATTAGTACATTACATTATCAATTGTCACATTTAATTGAATATTATTTATTTTAATTAGATCAAACATGTATTAATTTAATCATTATTGTGTTGGTTGTAAAATCAATCATAATGGTATTAAATTAGACATACATATTCATTATGATATTTTTGTTATTTTGATCAAACCAATAAGACGCATTGTTTACATTAAAATAAGACAAGTGTGTAGAGTATCAAATAATCATCATATACATATATGTGTATATAATATACCAAAAAAAAAAAAAAACACCACTATACAAAATCTGGTGTATCAATCACAATATACATCTCATCTTGTCTTATCCTTGGGATGGTGGGTAGCAGAACCATCTAGTTCTAATGTTGGTGATGGTTGTGGAATAGAAGAACATCTATGGAATTTCATGGTTCATGAGTGACTCCTCGATGCAATCCTCATTTCCATCCCCTAAATGACACATCTAAGTACCAAGGCCTCCTCTCTAGCCTCAGCAACCTCACACTCTAGTCTCTCTCTATCATGTTTATGTTGCTCCCCCACCTCTCTAGAAATATCTAACTCCACTCTAATAGAATAGAATATGTCATTGTGCCTCCCCAATCTTTGTTGAGATATATAAGCAATCCGCAAAGACTGAGGAATGCACACTGATGTGGTCATATACCTGAGCACGTGGCCTACAAAATCATGTCATCCTTGAATGCCAACTATGTAATACCCCTCTAACCCTAATATAAGTTTTTTTTTTTTTTAATGAAGTAAGATCTTTCGATGTTTTCTTACAGCTTAAGTTGTTCATGATACTTGTTTGATCTATTCCTATAGTTTGTTTATAATGATTTCATAAACCAGTACCCGAGGATTCTAATATCAGACATACTGTCTAAAGGTATAATTTTTGTATGTATTTATCTCTATGTATGTATTGAGGAGCTTCAAGACCTTTATGAATGTTA